>JAHPZR010019839.1:5000-11653 GCA_019787425.1 Platygyra sinensis
TCAGCAGGGAGACAGTATATGTTATGGGTACATTGAAGCATTCTTTTCAGTTGGAAATAATCCAAGAGTGGCTTGTGGGGCTGTCATTGCTCCTATGTCAATGTCTGGTCAGCATGTATGCAAAAGCCATGAAGTTCTGGGACGACCAATAAGCCACATTATCTGTCTCCACGAGCCAAACAAGAACCGGTTCACAGTTGTCCCTCTCGAAGACATTATTGACATATGTGTTTATATCAAGTTTTCAGACTGTGATGTGAGTTATGCAGCACATTTCCCAAACCATATTGAAAAAGATTAGAATTTATTCTTGGCTTTCCCTTTGTGCCAAGTGTAGTAAACTTGAATTCACCTTGACTGTGACACCAAAAACTGATCAACAAAGACAGTTTTTTAGTCGATGTTTTAACCTTCGCAGTAGTTACTTTTTCTCCATTATTATGTATTGAACACAGGTGAAGAGTTTGTCTGCTGAAGTCGAGACTTAATATGGTGAACAAAAAATGTGCTTTGATTGCTTAATATTTAAGTAAGTTATGGCCGAGTGCCAATGTATGCTATTTGACTCAAAAGTCATTTTTGTTATGGATGGAGTTTGTAAGAATTAAGCTGTGAGTATGTTCAAGAGCTTTACTTGCAATCAAAACCTGCATGTACATGGTACAAACATACATGTAAACCTTAGATGGATAGACTTCTCACCTCAGTCTAGTTTTGGCCATATGTATGCCGCAGAGTGTAAGGTAAAACAATTAATTGATTTGTGTAAATCATTGCATAACAGAATATAAAGTAAAGATAAAGAAATTACAACAAAGTCATATAACTTGCCACAGGGTTCAGTAACCAACAGTTAACTATGTTTTGCATTATGATTACCTAAAAGAAACCTACATGTATTCAAGAGTTCATTATTAGAAACTAACATATATTGTTCACCAATAAATTTTTTTAAAACAAGACACTTGTCTTGTCTTGTCACTTTTTTGGCTCTTTGAAATGATGTAAGCCTCTTCAACCCAACCAGAGTTTTGTTAATTCATATCTCTACTAAAGTTTTGGTTTGGTCTCACAGTTTTCTATGAGAGCATCATGGAAACTCTATGAGAGAAAGTTTCACTAAAGGCCTTCAGCCCCATAGAATTCCCATATAAATTAATCATATGGAAACTCTATGGGAGTCAATTTTTTAGAGCTTAAATAAACTTATAGATTGAATTTTATAAAATATTCATATGGGGAGTCTATGGGACTTGAAAAAGTTATATCAGCTGATATGGGAAATCTATGAAATATTGAACAGTGGACATCCCATATCATTCCCATAGAAGACGTAGAGCAAGCAAATGTGTTGCTGCTATGGGATATATATGGAACTTGTGATCCCATAGCTTTCCCATACAATGGATAGCGTCAGCTTTTCTTCCCATACATTTTCCATACATGAAAACATGGCAAAATTGAGCCTCATATCAGTTCCATATCTCCACCCAACCTTCCCATACCATTCCCAGATATGGGTCATATATGGCCCATGTTTTGCCATATCATTCCCATACTTTTTCTTTGGTAAGGGTGCACACTTCTAATAAGCATTAGTGATCTCTGATGAAGCTAATGCACGGAACTGCATTTTTGAAGCTGCCAAAATCATCAAACATGAAATCAAAGAATGCAAAGGTATTTCAACGAGACCCCTTGATGTCAGTGATCTAAACGAGGATACTGTCAGAAGACTCGTCCCAAACAACCTGTACTGGTTACATCGATCGATTATGAAATCCAAGATTTCTCTGTGGTGGGAAGGCGACCAACCACATTGTCCTTTGTGGGAAAAATCAATATGGAATGGTATGATGGTTCAACAAATGAATTTCATGAGGCAAGTAGCATGGATAAGGTCTGGTCCTTGGTGAGAATGAATCCACGCACCAGTTCAAACCAATCCCCGACCCCTGATGAATGACAGATAGTGCCAAGTTGGAGTGGTTTCCATTCTGTTCTCTTTCCAGACGTCGAGCGCGCAACTACAATAGGTTATTGTCCATTGATAAATGGATCCAGTTCGGAATTCAGTACAATCTACACTGTGATCATGACAAGATTCATAGAGCTCTGAAATCGCAGACCTCTGCTGATGTTCGCCTAATGAATAGGCGAACATCAGCAGGAGAGCATTAAAACTTTTACGTCTCAGTTGCACAAAGGTGACAGATATCTGATCAGTTAGATTCCTGTCTGTCAATAATATTTCGGTCCGACAAAGGATTAAACATTATCACAAACAAATAAGCCTCATTGAAAAGTACTGTAGAAAATTTCGCTGCGCTTATTTCGAGTTGTGTTTCAGTGCTACTCGAAAAAAGTGTGCATTAGCGCGTTTAATTATAGAGCCAATATTGAAGGCTGTTGTTCAGGAAATAGTGGTATGAATAGATGAAGTGAATTCAAAATAAATTTTATTTGTCATTAAACCAACACGAAAAAGGATATTTTATACAAACTAAGTGTGAAATAGATGTTTTGAAATGCCCACCTTTCTTTTATACTTATCGAACGAAATCACTCCTAACTTCCCAAGATAATAGATAGATTACGGCAAACAAGAACGGCTAAACTTTACTTCGCTCACTAATGTTTCAGTCCTTATACTGAACGGACCCAGCAGAACCTTAAAAAAAATCGTCCTACAACAAATGCAGATATCACGACATTACAATACGGCTGAAAGGTAGAAGGCAAAAACTCAGTTCATTATCGTTTTCTGTTTACCGTACGCGGTCTCAGTCGGGCAAACGTGGTTCTAAGATCTCTCTGATATGAATGGGTTCATTCAATCCAAGTTCAAAAGCGTCAGTGGATGAGCTTAACAGTAACAACATTAATATATGATGACCAACGATGAAATACACGAGGAACTCTGACTTTCAACTTCTTTCGAAAAGTCATAAAGACTGGAACAATAAAATACACGAGGAGCTCTTTCAGTGATTCGCAAAAACAAGCATAACTAATAAGCTTATACAATGTATGAAAATCCCACACAAAAGCTCACGTACATATTGATGGCAGATCTTCACGAAAGACTTTTCACAATCTCATCTAAACCTGGCCTTTGCGAGGGGTCTGCATTTAAGGCACGTAAGACCACATGGGGAGGACTTCCCAGTTCTGATTTTTTTGAAAATTGTCTCTGCAATTTTTGCAAAGCCGAAAATGTCACTGGCAACGCTTTGCCCTTGAATGCCTTGGACAATTTCCGGTGCAATGTGAGGAAAGTCCCTAGTATAGCGTTTCTCTTCCGAAAAAACTTAAGGTCCTCTGGCACCACTGATGGGAACACTTTTTCCAAAGTCTATGATTACTGGTTCATAGCTGCCACCCTTTTTGTCAAGAACAACATTGTTTGACTTTAAGTCATTATGCAAAAAGCCCATGTTGTGTACGTGAGCTAACGCCTCCGCTGTTTTGACAATGATTCTTGTCCAGGTAGCTTGGTCGGTAATGGTTTTCTTTGAAAGTGTACTCGAAATGCTGAGCGAGTTACCTTCTTTTTCTCCGTGAAACTGCATGATTAGACGATAAGGCCTCTCCTTCGAGCACACTCCAAAAAGAAGAGGAAGACCGGGGTGATTGCCGAGCTTGTTCAAGATGCGCGCCTCGTAAATGAGCTCACTGACAGTTCTTTCCGCCGCATCTTCGTGGCTCTCATGTTGAAACTGCTGCACACGGAGCTCTTTTACAACAACGTCCATGCCCCTGTACACCCCCAAGTAGCAAGAACCGTAACTGCCACCACCGAGATGAAGTGTAATTTATTCAGGAGAAATTTCCTTCAAAGCGTGTTTATGGGCACTCCGGGCAGTTTTCTCGGGTGGACCTTGGTTTTGCTGCTGTGTACTTGGTCTTTTACAGGCAGAACCGTGCTTGCCAATCAGGGCCTTTTTTAAATTCTCTGCCTTTGTCCCGGTTGACATTGGCCTTGCAGATTCTTTTTCAGTGGGGACAACAAGGTCTCCCTGGTCAACTCGCGCTTGTATGACGCGCTCCGCCTCTTGCTGAATTCGCCTTTGGCGATCCGCGGATCTAGCCTGCTTTGCCTCTTCTTTTTTCCTTTCTCTACGTCTTTTTTTCTGCCTTTTTCTTTTCGCCTTGAATATGCGCCGTCGGTCATCCTCATTCATGATTAAGAAACTATTTCGATGTAACCTTTTTGATCTCTCCACACGACCACGAGCACTGACAAAATGCCCCATTATTGACCTAGCGCGATAATGGGTTTTATGTCATGACGGGGCCCTCTATTATCTTATCTTGGAGTACAGGCGGCAGAAGTTGAGTTGAGATAAAATTTTTCTGACTGCGGGATATAAATTAGCGATCTCAATTTTTCCTCGCCCCTTTTTCTGCCAACGCCGAACGGGTTAGCAGGTCGTAACCGAGCGAATTCATTTTATCGGCCCTCCTCCGGCCCCTGATCTCCTCCTCTGCCGTTAGTTCTCCCATTTTTATTCTTTTTCTAGGCCATGTTGGCTACTTTTCGCCCCAACTTAATTCGCTGAATTAAATAACTAGCATTTTTTCGATAAGCATTGCGCATCTATTTTTATATGTGTATTTGGTTAGAAATAAACGCCACTCTAGTGGCCAAATTTACTCCAGCTCAGTCTCTGTGATTCACTGAATCCTAGCCGCGAGCACAAACGCAATTACAGTAATATAGCGTTAAACAATTTTTAAGGCACCGCTCTTGGCATAAATAAAAATTATTAATTTCCCTAATAGTTAACGCGAAGTTTTTTCTCAGGAAATACCGAATGGTAGCCTGTGTTACAGCCGCCTCTCCCCATAAAAAATCGGAGGAGAGACGTCTGTGTCTTACCGTTGATAATCGTGTTCAGGAATAATTTTGCATAAATTAAAGATTTCATTCCGCTGACCATAATTTGCGCAGTTCTTACGTCAGAGAATCAAACTGGCTGTCGACACGAGGAAATTTCCTTGTGCTATTGAACGTGTTTGCGAGACTTTTAAAATTTCTTCGCTCTATTCTGAGCAAGAAACAAGTTTAAAAGCACTTCTAGAAGGGAAAAATGTGTATGCAAGTCTGCCAACTGGATATGGAAAGTCCCTAATCTTTTTTGCAGCTCCTGTCGTCTTCGACGAGATCCTCGAGCGGCCTCGTGGAAGCAGTAAAATCTTAGTGATTTCACCGTTGAGAACACTGATGGAAGATCAGGTGGCATATCTGAAATCCTCAGGTCTTTCCGCGATAGCTCTTCACGATGAGCAGTCTGAAGAACAGCTAAAACAAGTGGAAAAAGGAGCCTTCACTTACTTGTTCGCTTCGCCGGAAAAAATGCTGAGTGTGGAAAGATGGCGAAAGCTTCTCTTCAGTAAACATTATCGCGAGTTTTTAGTCGCAATAACTGTCGATGAGGCACACGGCATAAGTCAGTGGGGTCTCCCCGGTTTGAGGTCAAAGCAAGCAGCTGTGCCATTCAGAGTTTGGTATGGTAACCTGGGAGAATTAAAGTCTTTGACTGCAAGTGATTTACCATCCATCGTGTTGACGGCTACCGCTTCACCGTCTACCAAAAAGGACATCTTCAGAACATTACATCTGGATCAATTGTCTTGCCATGTCATTGAGCATAGCCCAGAACGTCCCAATGTGCAGTTTAGTGTGAAGTATTTAGACAAGAGCATGCCTGTATCTATTCGGGTTTTGACAGGGAAACCTGGCCCCTGCGGCACATAAGCAGTCACAGAAGGCATGCAGAAATGGTGCGAAAAGCCTCAACTCAAACAAAGAGAGAGAAACTAGCCACAAAGTATGGAGTTTACTGCAGCTGGCTCTTACAACTTGAGTACTTTGATGCTGTAAAATTTACAGCTATTGATCCTATGCATAATTTGTTTTTAGGAACAGCAAAACATGTTTTTAAACTATGGACTAAAAAGAACTTATTAACAAAGAAAGATCTTAAAGTGCTGGAAGAACGAATTCATTCTTTTGATGTCAGGACTGGAATTGGTCGACTACCTCATCGCATTGCATCAAACTATGGCAGTTACACTGCATCACAATGGAAGAACTGGACACGTCTATTCAATGTTCTGTCTGGAGGGTCTGCTTCCAGTAAGCCATTTGAGATGCTGGCAAACGTTTGTCCTTGCTTGTCAGTATTTATGTTCTCCAGTTATATCTAAGATTGATATTTTGAAGGCTGACATGTTGTTTCTAAAGTTTGGTGAACGATTTGAATGTTTATATGGCAAGAACGCTGTGACTCCTAACATGCACCTTCACTGTCATTTAAAGGAATGTATCATGGATTGTGGACCAGTGCATGTATTTTGGTGCTTCAGCTTTGAACATTTTAACGGAATTCTTGGATCAATGCAAGTTAACGGAAGACCAGTTGAGGTGCAAATGATGCGCAAACTTCTGGCTGGACGGTTTGTTTGGGATGCAAAGTTCCCAACTGAGTTCCAAGATACTTTTATGTCTTTCTTTACACAGGAAAGAAATGATGCTGTTGAAAATTTAATTGTGAAAAATGCCATTACACTATTTAATAGCGCATGCTGCTTGAATCTGAGAGACTTTCAGTGGAGTGATCTTACGCTTGTTAGTCTTCCAAACTCAT
>JAHPZR010019840.1:0-19769 GCA_019787425.1 Platygyra sinensis
CTCACTCACTCACTCACTTGTTAGACAATTAATTTATGCATTAAACCTGGATTAAACACGTTTTCCCCGTACCTCCCCCTCTCCGACAAGTTTGCCTTATTGTTTATGCTATTGTGTCGGTGTACGTGGGGGAGGGGGGGTACAAAGGCGAGAGTATGTCCAACTATACTTGGACAGATTCAAAATGGCGTCCTGTCCCTGACAAGCGTGATGGGTTTTTGTTTCCAAAGCTGATCGGAACCTACCCTTTGTGAAGCCAGAAATGGAAAGGAAATATGCTACAGAATACTCGACTGCAGAGAAATGGGCGTCGAAGTCCTAGAAGTGACGATAAAATGAACGATTCGTGCGTAAAGATCCCTTACATGCGTGAGACCGCGATCATGAAATAAACTTACTGCAAATTGGTTAGTGTTAAACTTTGTTGACTTTTCGTTTTACCCACGACCACGAAAATTTCGAAATATGCGGTGTTTTGAATTCAAAATAACGGACTATGAGCTACTATGGGGCGTCTCGAGACTTTTGGAAACAGAGTTGTAGTTGGATGGAGGTTTAAGTTTCGGTAAAGAGTGCGGCTATGGACATCTTTGGAAGACGGCGAATTGACCGGCCACAGGAAGAAAGCAGTGTGTTGACATGAACGCTTTATCATCTGGGACAAACGGTAAGCCTTCCTCCTCCTATCGTATGGCATTTTATGGAGAACATGCAACATATATAATTAAATAATAAGCACACTTTGAGATAATTTTCGCCATTCGTTCGGAAAGTTTTCGGAAAATATTGTCACACGCCAGCATATTACACATGATGTTGACAAACATTGTATATAATTTCTTCTTGTTGCTGTCATCATAGTTGAAGCATTTTTGGGTGGTACATTATGATAGTCATGCAATATTTCAGCAGATTGAATTATATAGAAATCTTGAGTTCTATAATAAAAGCACTGTGAAGTAGCAATACATGTACCATCTGGACTTTAATTTTTTTTTATGTTTGTTTGCTTTTTACCCTGACATGGTAACAGTCTGTGAAATCAATGTATTACAATATTTTAAATGCAAGTACTATAGAAAAGAAAATCATTTCATACTTCTCCAACTTCAGTTTTAAGCAACTCATTCATTACCTTTGCAATGCCCCCAGGGGGGATTAGTCCCAGAAAAATTGAGAGGGGGTGTGCAGCCTGCTTCCCAAATCTCTTACCCTAGCTGTGACCAAAATCTGTGATATTCCCTATCCTATTTATGACCTGACCAAAAATTTAAAACCCTATTTATATTAATTCTGACTCGTATATCAAAACCCTGTTTCTGACCAGTTCCCTAGTTCAGACCAATGTAAAATTAGCATAAACATAATTTGTGATGGGCTTTTGTTGATTTTCTTTTTGATAATGATGAAAAAGTGGCTTCTTGAAAACATACCCATATCAAGGCTAGAGTGCAAAAACCATACCCTTTTTATGATCAAGATGGCCGAAATCAGCTTTAATTGATACCCTATTTATGACCAAAACAGCTGCAAAACCATACCCTTTGGGGTTGCCCATGCCTATATATCCCAATTTAGGGAGTGCCCCCCTCCCCGGGGGTGTCATGCATTCTAACATTTTCTTATTTGAAGTAAGTAACTTCATTGTTCTGCTCTGTAATCCCTGATTATCATAAATTGGTTAATAGCCCCACATACATTCTTTTCACTATAACAAGTTAGCTGGTGATTTTAGCAAATCTGTGAATTATACACTTCCCAGGAAGCTTAGTGCAACAGGCAAGATTTTAAAATTCTGCCAAACTTAATGACAACATATTGCTCCAATATCCAAGAAAAAAAAAAACAGTTATGTACCAGTGAGAATTAAAATTGTAAATCACAACAATTATAACTTCTGAACAAGAAAATATTTAATAACTACATTATATATTTTATTGAAAAATTTCCCTTTAAAAGAACTGTGTAGTTCAATGTAATATTTTTAATGATCTGATCTCTACCATAAAAAGAATTTCCTGTGCTTTGTGCCCACTCCCCCTCTGTCCACTCCTACCACTTTTACAAGCATGTGTCTTTCTATCATTGGGCCTTATAATATATGAATATTTACTGGATGTACTGTAGAATGACAAAGTATAAAAATATTTTTGGTGACATTACAGCGGTTATCAGTCACACGCGCCCTCCAACGATTTTTTTTCCATTTCGAAAAATACGTTTTGGTGGACGTCAATCAAATGTATCCATGACAATAACGGCGTCAAATTCTCAGAGTATCCGAGTTGCTCTTTCATATCATCTTCACTTGACTCGTCGATAAACAGAAACTGAGAAGTAAGACTTATAAAATCGTTTGAAGCGCCTTTTCGTTCGTCTCGCTCACGGGCAATGTTTTGAAGCTACAAATTTACAAACATTGTACAACCACAACAACATGAGAATGAACTAAATATAAATATAAACTTTATTACAGAATGAACTACAAAAGTCTAACTACTAATCTCTTGCGGCTTTCGTTACCTTTTTATTACTGACATTCCCACGTGCCGTGTGGTTCTCTTGACGGTTTGCCTTGCATATAATTTGTCTGTCTGGTACTAGTATTCCGGTAAGATGAGAGACCCTGGGAACGAGGTTGAAGATTGATCTCTGCATGCCGGATTATCAGTATTTTAGCAAGGCGAATGACAAGAATTTCTGCGGTGAAAATAATCTGCATCCATAACAAGCTGATAAATAGTCAATCTCCACATAAAGCGACTCATTTTAGACGTCAACTTTTTTCAGCTACCTTGTATCTTTCCTTTCTTCGACTTTGTCTTTGGCGGATCGCTCACGGCTCTAATTTTGTTTCGTACGCCGCCTTCTTCACAAACGTTTCGCTCGCAAAAAGTGTTTATGCTATGCAATTCAAAGACAAACCATGTTTCCTCTACATAAGAGCTCTCCATCTCAGCGAAATTGCTAATTACCGTAGTTTGCCAGAATAACTGAGCGATTTAATATTCCTGATCCAACGACGATCGAACATGGCCGTGAAACTGACACGACGAAATGAACACGAATATTGTCATGGATACATTTGATTGACGTCCACCAAACTTAGTTTTTGAAATGGAAAAAAATCGTTGAAGGGCGCGTGTGACTGATAACCGCTGTAACATACCAGTTTCAAAATGTTTCTTCAACAATAACTGTTTTAAAAAAATAATAATAATAAGTAAACAGTAGTATTTCACATGTCTCTACTACAGCAACAGTCTCTTGTCCAAAAAATAAAACTATTTGTCTACCACACTTAGGGCGCGTTTGTTTGGGATATTCTGGAATAATCCTGGGAGCAGAATAGCCGGAATGGAAATCCAGGTATTTCGGAATGAGAATAGTTCCCAAACAAACGCTTACTCGCATTATTCCAATTATTCTTATTCCGGATTGATCCCAAACGAACGCGCCCTTAATGGTATCAATTGAAACAATCATTAACAAACAAACATACCAAAAAAATTCCATTTTCCAGGAAAAAATGCCCATTTGCAAAGACTATTTCCTGTTGATTAACAGTGTTCCCGATTTCGAAAATTGTAAATTCCCTTTCTGAGTAATAATAACAATCTTTTCCTCAACAGTAACTCTCTTTTTGAACTAAGTCAATCCCTTCTCAGTTACAAACATAACAATTGTGCTGGCACGTGTAGCCTACGAACAAAAGTATAAACTTTGCAAAGATCGCCAGATTGCAGGGTACTCAAGGGTGCAAACAATTCATACCATGAGGTTGCTCTAAGGAGCCTTTGATTGCATTCGGCACGAAATGGTTGTGAAAGCCGATCCTCGCGGGCGTTGAGCCGAGACTCGCATACTAACTTTTAATCTAGCCACCGTGCGCGCCTAGTTTCATCAAATCGAGAAAACTTCCCATACTGCCAACACATTTCTTACTTCAAGCTGTTAACCACCAGCAGCATGGTTACGCTTCTTTTATTGTTTAGATGTCCTTTCATGTTTTTTGTTTTTTTTTTGTTTTGTTTTTTTTTTTTTGGCACTATGAATAGACTAGATACCTTTGTACTGATTAAAAGCTTACAATAAATGAACCGATAGTTCTATAGTTGCAGACAGATATTTGTCAAATCATAAATCAGAAGATAGCAATGGTGATTCTTCTTTTAGCCACGGTCTTAGGCAAAATAAATGGGAAATCTAAACCACTCGAGCTGTTAACCACCAGCAGCATGGTTACGCTTCTTTTATTGTTTAGATGTTCTTTCATGTTTTTTTTGTTTTTTTTTGTTTTTTTTGGCACTATGAAATAGACTAGATACCTTTGTATATTAAAAGCTTACAATAAATGAAGCGATAGTTCTATAGTTGCAGACAGATATTTGTCAAATCATAAAGCAGAAGATAGCAATGGTGATTCTTCTTTTAGCTACGGTCTTAGGCAAAATAAATGGGAAATCTAAACCACTCGTTCCCCCCCCCCACCCCCACCCCTTTCCCCCCCCCCCCCCTATTCAATGATGCCAAAACGGCGCTTTTTTTGCTCCTTCGCGCCTTTATCATTGCTTTTTTTTTTCGGCGGGGGTGGGGGTGGAGGGAAAGAAACCGGCTCTACTGGATCCATAAAATATTGTTATTATACACTGAACTCTGAAACTCTTTTCTGATTGCCGAAAGCGTACAGTGAATTTCGAAATCAAATCCCGTGACGTAATAACTGTAGATTATAGAATAATCATGTCAAGGGAACTCAAGGTCACGGGTAATGATGTCAAGTTCACGCGCTTTGTGTTGCAAAACGTGACTTCCATTTGAAGGGTTAAGGATTCTCGCCCTCAGCCTTCGGCTTTGGCTGATAACCCTTAACTCGACCTTGATTATTCTGGATATCCAAAAACTTATCCAATAATTGTTAACAACAGCAAAGAATGCATGAATAACCAGTTTGATCACTTTCATTTCATAAGTTTGTAGCTGGTGTGTGATCACATAAGTGATCACTCATCAATGTCATTAGGAGAGTGTTTGATTGGTTTTCCTAATATCTGTTGACCTAATAAGGCTATTCATTAAAATGCAACACATAATTGTGTCTGTTGTTTAGCTGCTCGCGTATCTTTTAGAGCATCAAAAGTGGGTTTATTGTTGTCTCAAATTCGTTTGGAATCGCTAGCAGTCAGTATATCACAATTTTTGTCTGTTTAATGTGTTAACTTAGGTGTTTCTACAACGAAATCTATGTTTTATTTCAGACCAACCTCTAACAAGCAAGACCAGTAACGATCATCGCCATGCATTGTATCAAGTTCTTCTTTGTTTTTACTTTACTTCTATGTTTGATGGAGTCCTGTGGTGGTCAGCGTGACGGCGTTGTTATAAGGTTTGCAGCCATTTAATTATTTGCTGTTTCTTATCGATGTACCGAAGTGTTCAGGTTATAAAGCATTGTATCGAGTCTTTGCTGCATGGCTCTTCTCTTCTCTTCTATGTATCTCCTTCCGCCCGCTTATCGGGGATACAATTAATTGAAAGGTATAGGCTGTCCATTTTGCACGACTGAGGTTCGTCCTAAATCTCGGTTTAATGTCAACCACGGTCGTAATTTCTACGTTTGTATTAAAGAGGCCATCATTATCACTGGACAACAATACAATGATCGACTTTTCTACCCATAGGTCCAAGAGAGGAGCTGAGAAGAAAGCCAATTATCCCAATACTCGAGACAAAAGGTCACTGTTTGCAATGCCGGAGAAACGTGTTCCTTCTCCAGGCTTAAAACGAGCGAACAAAAAGTGACTGAACTGAATTCATGTCTGTCGAAAGCTGCATCCAGCAAGCAGTGGCCGGTTATGCTTTGTTAATCAAGTTAATGTTATGTCTTGTATCAATTATATTACAAATGGAATAGATAACTCCGTAGATAACGAATAGTTTCAAAATGGTTGTATTTTTGATCAGAGAACTAGTAGTAGATTAATAGACAGTACTAGACGACGCTTTCTTTAACTGAACAGTTATTTCTTTAATGTATTAAATGTGTTGTGAATCTAACTGTTTAGAGTTTTAGCGTATTATTTACCAACAGATAATTTTAGGGACGGACCATTAGAAAAGTGATGGGGGGGAGGGGAATTTTCAGCTTGCACGAATTTTTTTTTTCGCTCACGGCTTGTGCAGGAATTTTTTTTTCAGGTGAAACCCTCTGCGCGAATTTTTTTTTTCAGACAAATATTGCTTTTTGAAAAGGTCATAGACAGCCCAACACAAACTCCCCTATGTGGTTTCACGGTAGTGGCACGTAAGCCTCTAAAGTTTTGTTCTGGCGAGTTTGTCTTTGAGCGATTTAACTTTTTGAAAAGTTAATAGACAGGCCAACACAAACTCTCCTATGTGGTTTTACGATAGCGGCACGTAAGCCTCTAAAGTTTTGTTCTGGCGAGTGTCTTTGAACGATTTACTTTTTTGAAAAGTTAATAGACAGGCCAACACAGACTCTCCTTTGTGGTTTTACGATAGCGACACGTAAACCTTAGCAGTTTTGCTCAGACGAGTATGTCCTAGAGCGAAGATAGTCTGCCTGCCAATGAAAACCACACTTTGTGGTTCTTTTTTTTTTTAAAGTACCAGTGGCAGTGTTAATGTTGCTGTTTATGTGGTTAACACTTACTACTACGTGTGAATGACTTTTTCATTGTATTATAGAATTCTTATTCAAGGCACGGGCTCCTGTTCAAGGGGATAAGACTCATCCTCTAATTTTTATTCTGAGCATAACGAATTTTATAGCATATAATATTTACAAAGATACCAGCCATTCTAATATTAATTTATTACAAATTTTATTTTATTATTTCCATTATAATACAGTATACAGTGTATGTTGTAGCACAACGAGCCAGACGTTCTTTGCAACCAAAAACAGACCTTGGATCCCGTGGAGATTAAGAACTTTTAGTTCTACATCTCCACGGGATACCAGTGGCTTGTAACATTCCAGTGTAATCATATCCCTGCCAGTGATCGTTTGTGTTCCACAAAACGCGTCATGTGTCCAGACACTTTGAAGATCAGTTTATGTTATGCAGTCAGAAATTCTCAAAAATTATTGCAACGAGGTTTTCAAAAACCTCTCAAGAGGTTACGCTCACGATTACTATGCGTGATAGAAATCACGAGCTCATAATCTTATTGTTTTCAAGTAATGCGAAGCGATTCTGGAAACTACAAGACCTAAAAATCACTATCACGAGTTTGTTACATATCCAGAGGCACTCAACAACTGTACTGCATGGACTTCAATGAGACTGGGTGAACCAGAACCCACCACAGCATGTTCCTATAATGCAACGCACGACGGAAAAACACTTTGACGATTTTGTTACATATCCCAAAGCACTCAGCAACTGTATTGCATGGACTATTGTACGATGGACTCAGTATAGGGTCTAACTCACAAATGAAAACAGTGATGTTTAGTACCTGTCTAGTCCCCATACTATCTAAAAGCATGACAATCCGTGTAAGTTAATTATCATATAAATGAAAGATTAATCTAATGATATGACTCGGTACCTTCGTCTTGTTGTCTTGATTCGATGCTCTACGAGGTTGGTCACGGCTAGCGCTAGCTGAAGACACTTTTTGGTTCTCTCTGTCGTTCTCAGGTGATTGAATTCATGCACAAGCCAATCGCGGTTGTCGGTTTTGTTTGGTTTTCAACAACTGTTTAATGGTTTGCCGCAACAACAAATCCAAACGTATATCCAGGGGCAGGTTCTTTGTTGTTCTTCCCGCGAAAGGAAAACAAGCGCGCCTTCTTTAACTCCACGAGGAAAATTCAACTGAAAACTGGATCAATTTCGCACAAATGCGTCAGGAGAAACACCATATCTTCTAATTCGGGAGGCAAGTCTCGTTTTGTGCCCGTTTTCAATGACCGATGACGGTTTCATTGGAAGTCGAAGTCTCTATTATGTGTAAGCGAACAATAATCCCGCGTTGTGAAAATTTATTATAAAAAAAATAAATTATGCGGCCAGATCATATCTGAAAATTACCAGGTTACTTATAATACACAGTTTCTTTTATTGAAAGCAATTATCGCAAACCACAATAGAACCGCAAAATTCTTGCGATGACAGCAACCTAACAGATAAATGACGTCACGCCATAGCAACCGGACCTGGCCCCGGTTCAAAGGCTGGATAACGCTATCCACGGGATAAATCGCTATCCACTGGATAAGTATTGACAAAACAAACCACGCTATCCACTGGATAGTGATTTATCCGGTGAATAACGTTATCCAGCCTTTAAACAACCGGGGCCAGGACCTTCCTTCTGCATGAATTTTTTTCTTTACCTTCTTCTTTGCACGAATTTTTTTTCTTGGCAATTTCCCTTGCATGAATTTTTTTTTGGTTTTTTCCCCTCCCCCCCCCCCCCCCCCAATCAGTTTTCTAATGGTCCGTCCCTTATATTTGGAGGTTCATCAGTCATCTCAACATACTTTGAAAAACGAGCCATTCAGTTCTACTTGAAATATTAGTTGCGGTTCCACTAGAGCTTTTACCCGCGGGAAAGTGAGACTTTTCCCATGGGAAGTCTGTATTTTGTGTATGACCTCGATTCCCACAGTGAAACGGGTATCTAGAAAACGACGACCTGCGACGACCTAGAAAACGACGACCTAGAAAACAACAACCTAGAAAACCGACAACCTAGAAAACGACGACCTCGAAAACGACGACCTAGAAAACGACAACCTAGAAAACGACGACCTAGAAAACGACGACCTAGAAAACGACAACCTAGAAAACGACGACCTAGAAAACGACGACCTAGAAAACGACGACCTAGAAAACGACAACCTAGAAAAACGACGACCTAGAAAACTACAACCTAGAAAACGACGACCTAGGAAAACGACAACCTAGAAAACGACGACCTAGAAAAACTACAACCTAGAAAACGAACGACCTAGAAAAACGAACGACCTAGAAAAACGACGACTGAGGAAACGACGTACTGCGAGTGATATAATTTCATGACTTTTATTTCGTTTCACAGAAACACGAGACCTCTGAAGTTCAATAGCCAGCTGACAATATTTATTGCGTTTTTGTCTACCGTCAGTCTGAATATTGTGGTGGCATAAGCCATAGTCGCATTTATAGTAAAAAATTTAACCTCAGACCCAAAGTCACACACTTCTTTAATTTTATGCGTTAGTGACGTGACGGCTCAATGGGAAGTATGTTTGGTAAAAGAGACCGGTTGAGTTAACTGTAACATTCTACGGTCAGCCTTCGCCACTAGCACTTTCCCATATAGGGTTTATTTTTACTGTGTGATAATCTCAGCGTCCATTATGAATTAGTCCTTTCATTCTGTTGATTGAGAGAATCAACGCTTAAATCCCAAACGGTGGCCGCCACTGCATTTGGCTCGTGGGAGTAGGGCACAGGTCCCTATTTTTCGCCTGAGCGATGGGTTTTTTGGGGGGTTTATCGTGTCCGGCTCTTCTGGCGCGATGTAGGTCGGTTCATTTGATGTATCATATTTATTACACTTTGTTGTAAGTTTATTGTCAGCAATTAACCACATGCCTGGGCCGGCTGAGCTCAACGTCGCCCATGACTCCAACCTTTGTGTGTGTTCGGTGGTGTAGTGAAGGCAAAACTTGACTATTTCTCCGCGACAAAATGTTGGGTTTGGCGCGTCATTGTTGAACGGTCACTAGAAAAAGACAGCGGTGTTTTCCAAATAATTAACGAGAAATAAAGTTATGTGCTTTATTTCTGGATAAATGACAAAGCAGGCTAAATCAGAAGATTATCTCAGCGCCGCGTTGCAGTATACGCGTATAGCCGTCGCCATTTGCTCGTTGGAATATTTTGTTTTTAGCTGAAATAAAAAGTACAACGGACAAATGCGACGCTTTTCGCGTATACTGTAAATATAAAATTCGTCCGAATATTTTTGTATCCTTGGAGCTCACGCAATACGCATAAAAATTAAAGAGAGTGTGTGAACTTGGGTCTGAGGTTAAATTTTTTACTATACAATGCGACTATGGCTTATGCCACCACAATATAAGACTGACGGTAGCAAAACCGCAATAAATATTGTCAGCTGGCTTTTGAACTTCAGAGGTCTGCGTGTTTCTGTGAAACGAAATAAAAGTCATGAAATATATATCACTCGCAGTAGTCGTTTCCTTAGTCGTCGTTTTCTAGGTCGTCGTTTTTCTAGGTTGTCGTTTTCCTAGGTTCGTCGTTTTCCAGGTCGTCGTTTTCTAGGTTGTCGTTTTCTAGGCTCGTGCGTTTTCTAGTTTGTAGTTTTCGAGTTCGTCATTGTTGTTTTCTGTAGGTCGTCGTCTTCTAGGTCGTCGTTTTCTAGGTCGTCGTTTTCTAGGTCGTCGTTTTCTAGGTTGTCGTTTTCTAGGTCGTCGTTTTCTAGGTCGTCGTTTTTCTAGGTTGTCGTTTCTAGGTCGTCGTTTTCGAGGTCGTCGTTTTCTAGGTTGTCGTTTTCTAGGTTGTTGTTTTCTAGGTCGTCGTTTTCTAGGTCGTCGCAGGTCGTCGTTTTCTAGATACCCGTTTCACTGTGGGAATCGAGGTCATACACAAAATCAGACTTCCCAGGGGAAAAGTCTCACTTTCCGCGGGTAAAAGCTCTAGTGGAACCGCAACTAATATTTCAAGTAGAACTGAATGGCTCGTTTTTTCAAAGTATGTTGAGATGACTGATGAACCTCCAAATATAAGGGACGGACCATTAGAAAACTGATTGGGGGGGGGGGGGGGGGAGGGGAAAAAACCAAAAAAAATTCATGCAAGGGAAATTGCCAAGAAAAAAAATTCGTGCAAAGAAGAAGGTAAAGAAAAAAATTCATGCAGAAGGAAGGTCCTGGCCCCGGTTGTTTAAAGGCTGGATAACGTTATTCACCGGATAAATCACTATCCAGTGGATAGCGTGGTTTGTTTTGTCAATACTTATCCAGTGGATAGCGATTTATCCCGTGGATAGCGTTATCCAGCCTTTGAACCGGGGCCAGGTCCGGTTGCTATGGCGTGACGTCATTTATCTGTTAGGTTGCTGTCATCGCAAGAATTTTGCGGTTCTATTGTGGTTTGCGATAATTGCTTTCAATAAAAGAAACTGTGTATTATAAGTAACCTGGTAATTTTCAGATATGATCTGGCCGCATAATTTATTTTTTTTATAATAAATTTTCACAACGCGGGATTATTGTTCGCTTACACATAATAGAGACTTCGACTTCCAATGAAACCGTCATCGGTCATTGAAAACGGGCACAAAACGAGACTTGCCTCCCGAATTAGAAGATATGGTGTTTCTCCTGACGCATTTGTGCGAAATTGATCCAGTTTTCAGTTGAATTTTCCTCGTGGAGTTAAAGAAGGCGCGCTTGTTTTCCTTTCGCGGGAAGAACAACAAAGAACCTGCCCCTGGATATACGTTTGGATTTGTTGTTGCGGCAAACCATTAAACAGTTGTTGAAAACCAAACAAAACCGACAACCGCGATTGGCTTGTGCATGAATTCAATCACCTGAGAACGACAGAGAGAACCAAAAAGTGTCTTCAGCTAGCGCTAGCCGTGACCAACCTCGTAGAGCATCGAATCAAGACAACAAGACGAAGGTACCGAGTCATATCATTAGATTAATCTTTCATTTATATGATAATTAACTTACACGGATTGTCATGCTTTTAGATAGTATGGGGACTAGACAGGTACTAAACATCACTGTTTTCATTTGTGAGTTAGACCCTATACTGAGTCCATCGTACAATAGTCCATGCAATACAGTTGCTGAGTGCTTTGGGATATGTAACAAAATCGTCAAAGTGTTTTTCCGTCGTGCGTTGCATTATAGGAACATGCTGTGGTGGGTTCTGGTTCACCCAGTCTCATTGAAGTCCATGCAGTACAGTTGTTGAGTGCCTCTGGATATGTAACAAACTCGTGATAGTGATTTTTAGGTCTTGTAGTTTCCAGAATCGCTTCGCATTACTTGAAAACAATAAGATTATGAGCTCGTGATTTCTATCACGCATAGTAATCGTGAGCGTAACCTCTTGAGAGGTTTTTGAAAACCTCGTTGCAATAATTTTTGAGAATTTCTGACTGCATAACATAAACTGATCTTCAAAGTGTCTGGACACATGACGCGTTTTGTGGAACACAAACGATCACTGGCAGGGATATGATTACACTGGAATGTTACAAGCCACTGGTATCCCGTGGAGATGTAGAACTAAAAGTTCTTAATCTCCACGGGATCCAAGGTCTGTTTTTGGTTGCAAAGAACGTCTGGCTCGTTGTGCTACAACATACACTGTATACTGTATTGTAATGGAAATAATAAAATAAAATTTGTAATAAATTAATATTAGAATCTGGTATCTTTGTAAATATTATATGCTATAAAATTCGTTATGCTCAGAATATAAATTAGAGGATGAGTCTTATCCCCTTGAACAGGAGCCCGTGCCTTGAATAAGAATTTTATAATACAATGAAAAAGTCATTCACACGAAGTAGTAAGTGTTAACCACATAAACAGCAACATTAACACTGCCACTGGTACTTAAAAAAAAAAAGAACCACAAAGTGTGGTTTTCATTGGCAGGCAGACTATCTTCGCTCCAGGACATACTCGTCTGAGCAAAACTGCTAAGGTTTACGTATCGCTATCGTAAAACCACAAAGGAGAGTCTGTGTTGGCCTGTCTATTAACTTTTCAAAAAGGTAAATCGTTCAAAGACACTCGCCAGAACAAAACTTTAGAGGCTTACGTGCCGCTATCGTAAAACTACATAGGAGAGTTTGTGTTGGCCTGTCTATTAACTTTTCAAAAAGGTAAATCGCTCAAAGACAAACTCGCCAGAACAAAACTTTAGAGGCTTACGTGCCACTAACGTAAAACCACATAGGGGAGTTTGTGTTGGGCTGTCTATGACCTTTTCAAAAAGCAATATTTGTCTGAAAAAAAATTCGCGCAGAGGGTTTCACCTGAAAAAAAAATTCCTGCACAAGCCGTGAGCGAAAAAAAAAATTCGTGCAAGCTGAAAATTTCCCTCCCCCCCCCCCCAATCACTTTTTTAATGGTCCGTCCCTAAAATTATCTGTTGGTAAATAATACGTTAAACTCTAAACCGTTAGATTCACAACCAGCAATGAGAAGGGGATGGGTGAAGAACTAGAGCGAGACAAAGGATTATTTAATTAATTTTTTTATAAAATACTATTAAATAAGAAGAAAAAATACTGTTGCTTAAAGAAAGCGGTTTCGTCTAGTACTGTCTATTAATCTACTCCTAGTTCTCTGATCAAAAATACCAACCATTTTGAAACTATCGTTACTCTCGGAGTTATCTATTCCATTCATTTTGGTAAATATCAAAAAATAATTGATACAAGACATAACATTAACAACTTTGATTATTAAACAAAGGCATACCCGCCCACTGGCTTGCTGGGATCTGTGTGGATGCAGCTTTCGATTCGACAGACATTAATTATAATTTTTCAGGTTCAGTCACGTTTTTGGACGCTCCCGTTTTTAAAGCCTGGAGAAGGAAAGCAGTTTTCTCCGGCATTGCAACAGTGACCTTTTTGTTTGTGGGGTTGGGGTCCGGGTGGGGTTGGGGGGGGGGGGGGGGGTGGGGGGTTGGGGGGGGGGTTGGTTTTTTTGTGTCCTCGAGTATTGGGATATATTTATATTATTGGCTTTCTTCCCTTTTCCTTTCTTTTCTTTCTTCTTTCCTTTCTCAGCTTCTCTCTTGGAGAGACCTATGGGATAAAAAGTCGATCCAAAAAAATTGTATTTGTTGCCAGTGATAATATGGCTCTTTTTAAAATTTTAGAGATAAATAAATTAATTAATTTAAAATATGACAAACGTATGAAATACTACCGTGGTTGAGCATTAAAAAACTCGCGATTTAAGGACGAACCCATCAGTCGTGCAAAATGGGACAGCCTATAAATACCTTTCAATTAATATTGTTCCCCCGATATAAGCGTGCGGAAAGGAGATACATCATTAGAAGAGAAGAGAAGAGCCATTCAGCAAAGACTCGATACAATGCTTTATAACCTGAAACACTGAAACTTCGTTACATCGATAAGAGAACCACGAAACAGCAATAATTAAACGCTGCAAACCTTATGACGATCATCCTGACTACCGCCGGTCACGCTGACCAACGCACAATCCCATCAAACATAGAAATAAAGCAAAAACAAAGAAGAACTTGAGACAATGCATGGCGATGATCGTTACTGGTCTTGCTTGTTAGAAGTTGGTTTGAATTAAAACATAGATTTCGTTGTAGAACACGCTAAGTTAACACATTAAACAGGACAAAATTGTGATATACTGACTGCTAGCGATTCCAAACGAATTTGAGACACAATAAACCCACTTTTGATGCTCTTAAAAGATACGCGAGCAGCTAAACACAGACACAATTATGTGCTTGCATTTATAATGAATAGCCTTATTAGGTCAACAGATATTAGGAAACCCAATCAAACACTCTCCTAATGACATTGATGAGTGAATCACTTATGTGAATCACACACCCAGCTTACAAACTTATGAAATGAAAGTGATCAAACTGTTATTCATGCATTCTTTGCTGTTTGTTAACAATTATTGGGAATAAGTTTCTTTGGATATCCAGAATCATCAAGGGCGAGTTAAGGGTTATCAGCCAAAGCCGCAGGCTGAGGGCGAGAATCCTTACCCTCGTTCAAATGGAAAGTCCACGTTTTGCAACACACACCAATACCCAAAATAACAGCCACGAATAGCGGCGTGAACCTTTGACACATCATTACCATTAATTATTACCCGTGACCCTTGAGTTCCCATTTGACACTGATTATTCTAGTAATCTACAGTTATTTTTTTTTAACGTACGTCACGGTTTGTTTCGAATTCACTATTTTTCCAATGTACGACTTTCGGCAAGCAGAACAGAGTTTCAGAGTTCAGTGTGATAATAACAATAATTTTATGGGATGAGTCACCAGTAGAGCCGTTTCCTTTTCTTTCCCCTCCACAACCTCCCACCCCGCCCCGACGCCCCCACCCCCGACCGAAAAAAAAAGCATGTATAAAAGCGCGAAGTAGCAAAAAAAGCGCCGTTTTGGCATCATGAATAGGGGTGGTGGGGGGGGGGGGGGGGGGGTGGAGCTACGGGGGGGGAGGGGAAAGGGGTTTGGGGGTGTGGGGGGGGGGATCGGAGTGGTTTAGATTTCTTCCCATTTAATATTTTTGCCTAGAGAACCGTAGCTAAAAGAAGAATCACCATTGCTATCTTCTGCTTTATGATTTGACAAATATCTGTCTGCAACTATAGAACTATCGCTTCATTTATTGTAAGCTTTTAATATACAAAGGTATCTAGTCTATTTCATAGTGCCAAAAAAAAACAAAAAAAAAACAAAAAAAACATGAAAGAACATCTAAACAATAAAAGAAGCGTAACCATGCTGCTGGTGGTTAACAGCTCGAGTGGTTTAGATTTCCCATTTATTTTGCCTAAGACCGTGGCTAAAAGAAGAATCACCATTGCTATCTTCTGATTTATGATTTGACAAATATCTGTCTGCAACTATAGAACTATCGGTTCATTTATTGTAAGCTTTTAATCAGTACAAAGGTATCTAGTCTATTCATAGTGCCAAAAAAAAAAAAACAAAACAAAAAAAAACAAAAAACATGAAAGGACATCTAAACAATAAAAGAAGCGTAACCATGCTGCTGGTGGTTAACAGCTTGAAGTAAGAAATGTGTTGGCAGTATGGGAAGTTTTCTCGATTTGATGAAACTAGGCGCGCACGGTGGCTAGATTAAAAGTTAGTATGCGAGTCTCGGCTCAACGCCCGCGAGGATCGGCTTTCACAACCATTTCGTGCCGAATGCAATCAAGGCTCCTTAGAGCAACCTCATGGTATGAATTGTTTGCACCCTTGAGTACCCTGCAATCTGGCGATCTTTGCAAAGTTTATACTTTTGTTCGTAGGCTACACGTGCCAGCACAATTGTTATGTTTGTAACTGAGAAGGGATTGACTTAGTTCAAAAAGAGAGTTACTGTTGAGGAAAAGATTGTTATTATTACTCAGAAAGGGAATTTACAATTTTCGAAATCGGGAACACTGTTAATCAACAGGAAATAGTCTTTGCAAATGGGCATTTTTTCCTGGAAAATGGAATTTTTTTGGTATGTTTGTTTGTTAATGATTGTTTCAATTGATACCATTAAGGGCGCGTTCGTTTGGGATCAATCCGGAATAAGAATAATTGGAATAATGCGAGTAAGCGTTTGTTTGGGAACTATTCTCATTCCGAAATACCTGGATTTCCATTCCGGCTATTCTGCTCCCAGGATTATTCCAGAATATCCCAAACAAACGCGCCCTAAGTGTGGTAGACAAATAGTTTTATTTTTTGGACAAGAGACTGTTGCTGTAGTAGAGACATGTGAAATACTACTGTTTACTTATTATTATTATTTTTTTAAAACAGTTATTGTTGAAGAAACATTTTGAAACTGGTATGTTACAGCGGTTATCAGTCACACGCGCCCTTCAACGATTTTTTTCCATTTCAAAAACTAAGTTTGGTGGACGTCAATCAAATGTATCCATGACAATATTCGTGTTCATTTCGTCGTGTCAGTTTCACGGCCATGTTCGATCGTCGTTGGATCAGGAATATTAAATCGCTCAGTTATTCTGGCAAACTACGGTAATTAGCAATTTCGCTGAGATGGAGAGCTCTTATGTAGAGGAAACATGGTTTGTCTTTGAATTGCATAGCATAAACACTTTTTGCGAGCGAAACGTTTGTGAAGAAGGCGGCGTACGAAACAAAATTAGAGCCGTGAGCGATCCGCCAAAGACAAAGTCGAAGAAAGGAAAGATACAAGGTAGCTGAAAAAGTTGACGTCTAAAATGAGTCGCTTTATGTGGAGATTGACTATTTATCAGCTTGTTATGGATGCAGATTATTTTCACCGCAGAAATTCTTGTCATTCGCCTTGCTAAAATACTGATAATCCCGGCATGCAGAGATCAATCTTCAACCTCGTTCCCAGGGTCTCTCATCTTACCGGAATACTAGTACCAGACAGACAAATTATATGCAAGGCAAACCGTCAAGAGAACCACACGGCACGTGGGAATGTCAGTAATAAAAAGGTAACGAAAGCCGCAAGAGATTAGTAGTTAGACTTTTGTAGTTCATTCTGTAATAAAGTTTATATTTATATTTAGTTCATTCTCATGTTGTTGTGGTTGTACAATGTTTGTAAATTTGTAGCTTCAAAACATTGCCCGTGAGCGAGACGAACGAAAAGGCGCTTCAAACGATTTTATAAGTCTTACTTCTCAGTTTCTGTTTATCGACGAGTCAAGTGAAGATGATATGAAAGAGCAACTCGGATACTCTGAGAATTTGACGCCGTTATTGTCATGGATACATTTGATTGACGTCCACCAAAACGTATTTTTCGAAATGGAAAAAAAATCGTTGGAGGGCGCGTGTGACTGATAACCGCTGTAATGTCACCAAAAATATTTTTATACTTTGTCATTCTACAGTACATCCAGTAAATATTCATATATTATAAGGCCCAATGATAGAAAGACACATGCTTGTAAAAGTGGTAGGAGTGGACAGAGGGGGAGTGGGCACAAAGCACAGGAAATTCTTTTTATGGTAGAGATCAGATCATTAAAATATTACATTGAACTACACAGTTCTTTTAAAGGGAAATTTTTCAATAAAATATATAATGTAGTTATTAAATATTTTCTTGTTCAGAAGTTATAATTGTTGTGATTTACAATTTTAATTCTCACTGGTACATAACTGTTTTTTTTTTTCTTGGATATTGGAGCAATATGTTGTCATTAAGTTTGGCAGAATTTTAAAATCTTGCCTGTTGCACTAAGCTTCCTGGGAAGTGTATAATTCACAGATTTGCTAAAATCACCAGCTAACTTGTTATAGTGAAAAGAATGTATGTGGGGCTATTAACCAATTTATGATAATCAGGGATTACAGAGCAGAACAATGAAGTTACTTACTTCAAATAAGAAAATGTTAGAATGCATGACACCCCCGGGGAGGGGGGCACTCCCTAAATTGGGATATATAGGCATGGGCAACCCCAAAGGGTATGGTTTTGCAGCTGTTTTGGTCATAAATAGGGTATCAATTAAAGCTGATTTCGGCCATCTTGATCATAAAAAGGGTATGGTTTTTGCACTCTAGCCTTGATATGGGTATGTTTTCAAGAAGCCACTTTTTCATCATTATCAAAAAGAAAATCAACAAAAGCCATCACAAATTATGTTTATGCTAATTTTACATTGGTCTGAACTAGGGAACTGGTCAGAAACAGGGTTTTGATATACGAGTCAGAATTAATATAAATAGGGTTTTAAATTTTTGGTCAGGTCATAAATAGGATAGGGAATATCACAGATTTTGGTCACAGCTAGGGTAAGAGATTTGGGAAGCAGGCTGCACACCCCCTCTCAATTTTTCTGGGACTAATCCCCCCTGGGGGCATTGCAAAGGTAATGAATGAGTTGCTTAAAACTGAAGTTGGAGAAGTATGAAATGATTTTCTTTTCTATAGTACTTGCATTTAAAATATTGTAATACATTGATTTCACAGACTGTTACCATGTCAGGGTAAAAAGCAAACAAACATAAAAAAAAATTAAAGTCCAGATGGTACATGTATTGCTACTTCACAGTGCTTTTATTATAGAACTCAAGATTTCTATATAATTCAATCTGCTGAAATATTGCATGACTATCATAATGTACCACCCAAAAATGCTTCAACTATGATGACAGCAACAAGAAGAAATTATATACAATGTTTGTCAACATCATGTGTAATATGCTGGCGTGTGACAATATTTTCCGAAAACTTTCCGAACGAATGGCGAAAATTATCTCAAAGTGTGCTTATTATTTAATTATATATGTTGCATGTTCTCCATAAAATGCCATACGATAGGAGGAGGAAGGCTTACCGTTTGTCCCAGATGATAAAGCGTTCATGTCAACACACTGCTTTCTTCCTGTGGCCGGTCAATTCGCCGTCTTCCAAAGATGTCCATAGCCGCACTCTTTACCGAAACTTAAACCTCCATCCAACTACAACTCTGTTTCCAAAAGTCTCGAGACGCCCCATAGTAGCTCATAGTCCGTTATTTTGAATTCAAAACACCGCATATTTCGAAATTTTCGTGGTCGTGGGTAAAACGAAAAGTCAACAAAGTTTAACACTAACCAATTTGCAGTAAGTTTATTTCATGATCGCGGTCTCACGCATGTAAGGGATCTTTACGCACGAATCGTTCATTTTATCGTCACTTCTAGGACTTCGACGCCCATTTCTCTGCAGTCGAGTATTCTGTAGCATATTTCCTTTCCATTTCTGGCTTCACAAAGGGTAGGTTCCGATCAGCTTTGGAAACAAAAACCCATCACGCTTGTCAGGGACAGGACGCCATTTTGAATCTGTCCAAGTATAGTTGGACATACTCTCGCCTTTGTACCCCCCCTCCCCCACGTACACCGACACAATAGCATAAACAATAAGGCAAACTTGTCGGAGAGGGGGAGGTACGGGGAAAACGTGTTTAATCCAGGTTTAATGCATAAATTAATTGTCTAACAAGTGAGTGAGTGAGTGA
>JAHPZR010019841.1:0-12500 GCA_019787425.1 Platygyra sinensis
AAATACAATAAAATTATCCAATTGGAATTCTAAATGAGAACCGAGTGTATCTTAGTCGCGGTAAATGAGGACGTTTTGGCCCCGATATTGGTGCGGAGACATTTATTTGAGCGTGCGCTGTAGGCTTTGATTGCTAAATAACGCAGAGGTTATGTTTAGATTCTATGGTGCTGTGTAAACTAAATTGTAATACCTTGCCGTTGTGCAGTTAACAGCGGCTCGGTAAGATGCGAGAAGGGGATTGGTTCAAGGTTACCGTTTTCTTACGGGTTATTGTATCCTTAAGGTCGAACATTTAAGGGGGCTCTGACCCCCATGTCACAGAATATTTTTTAACTTTGCGAAAAGTTTGCCTCTTCTCCTGCTTAGTCAAAATTTCGACGATAAAGAAAAAATTTCACCGTGCCGTTTTTGAAAAGATAAAGCGCCTCTAACGAGCTGAAATTAGGGCCGGTTTTTGAGCAGCTCGTAGTGTTGACTATGGTTAACCTTTTGCGGTCACTAAAATAAGACCAACGTGTTCACCAGTGATTTGCGGCAGTTTTTGGATACCATAAATAAAGAGTTGAAATTTCTGACACCATCAAAATAGGTGTCTTGGAAAGTGCTGGAGGCGGCGGGTTTTTTGAGGCCCTTATCCTCTGTTCCTAACTTACTGCCTCTCTCCCCCACTGGATTCCCACCCTCACCCACTGACTCTACCCCGCGTATTATCATAACATGAGAGTACTCCTTCATCAACGTGCCTGGAAGCTCCGCTTCTTTCAGTAAAACGCTGCCTAATGCCTTGTACTACTTAACAAGAAATGTTCCCAATCGTGTCCCAGCACAATTTTTTGCTGGTGAAGCAAACTGGAGGGAAATATTCCGGCCTCCCACTATGCAAGTCCAGAAGCACTGACAGCGACTTACAATATAAGTATTTCTCTCGACAATCCATCTTTGCTATCACGAACCAGGGCTGCGCATGTGTGGAGGTAAGGCGGGGAGCTGATGCCTATTACTCTTGGGACGGGTGAAAGGCAAAGGGAGGGGGGTGAGCCGGTGTTCAGCGCGCAACGAGATGGTGTCGCGTGCCAAGCCGATGACCAGTAAGGAGAGTGCTGCAGAAAGGAACAGATCGCCGGAGGTGGAGAGGTGGAGTTGTCACACCGCAAGGGGGGAGGCAGAGGAAAAAAGAGCGGGGCACGGGGCCGGCGCGGCAGAAAGGAGCACGAAGAAGCAAAAGGAAGAACAGCAGGCCAATACCGACAAGCGGGGAGACGGGGGGGGGCGGAGGCGAGAAGGCGCATCAGAGGGGGCAAAAGGGGGGGGGGAGCAAAAACCAGCACTCTTATAACAACGCAAAGTAGCCATCAATTGGAGTATTAGGATTGTGGTAAAGCGCACAGACTGCCTTGCCGCCCCACCCCCTCCCTCTAAGCATGAATAGCTGGAGACTGGTGCCAGTATAATCTCTCTTATGGGCGCTTTCATGTGTTATGTATTCATTGTCGCGGATTTATAAAGGTAAGAGAGCTAATTAAGAATATTATTTAAAAGTAAGAGAGTCTAAAAGAATGCTTTTTATATCAAGCTTATCGTAACGATACAGAGTGAGCTCTTTTTGTCTCACTGAATGAGGAGAAAGTGACTGTTTTTATTTTTGATGGAGGATGGCGTAGCTCTCTGGTTACTGTATAATTCTTTGTTTGTTATTCTGTCGCCCGGTCTGTTGGCATCGCCTTTTTTCCATCGTGTTTTACAAGGATTAACCTTGCAATTACGAAAAATCATCGAAGAACGATCGTATTTAGCGAGGATTGTTGAATAAAGTAATCAAATGGTTAAATTCACAGGTACATCAACAAACAAATCCAGTGTTTACACCACAACACGGAGGTTTACATTTGGTTTACTGGAGTGGCATATTAACTATTGAAGCGCACATTACTTCGTCGTGTTGTGGCATTGAAGAAGAGAGGTAATTAATTTTGCTGTAATGGTCTGCATAAGAACAAGGCATAATACTCCAGCCCCATTCTTTATATTGGTGTTCTGAGTCAAAGTAAATAATTTAGCCTGGATATGTAAAAAACTGCAAACAATTGACTTACCTCTTTAAATGATTCCTTATTCATTTCCCAAGAGTGGTCTCCCAGTGTATACTCGAAGTGTCAATCAAATGTACAGTGTAATTTCACAGATAGTGCTGTCTAAATTATTGCAGATTTACATTTTCCAAAGTGTATAATTGCCTTTTTACTCTTGGTAAAGATCTTGAACTCAGTTTCTCTGATAAAATTTAGTTGTCCCAAACAAAGATCCAAGTAATGAACAGCACACAATGTCTCTGGTTTCAGGGATACAAAACACATGGCCAACGATATGTTTAGAATGGGTGAGAGAACCTTGAAATATGGAAAAAATAGCCCCCTAATTTATTATGCTATAACACAACTGTTCCAAGCACATTTAGGTATATTAAGTGCTTAAATCCAAATTACCAGCCAGATTTGTTGTAGGATAAACTGATCAAAGAGGACCTGAAAAACTTCTGCAGCTGGAGATAGGCAATGCTTCATGCTAGCAAGAACAAAAACAAAGACACAATACGTTGATTTGTGAAAAAATGTGCCTTGGGACAATGATATCACTATCATCTGACATTGTATATGTCCTTAAAGAGTGTCCCCAGTCGAACATGCATAAGTTGAAAACAAGCCATAATCACAACATCTTGTACAAAAGAAAAGAAATATCATGGTATAACCACTCTATAACGTCTGACACAATAGGTCATCACATGTTTTCTTCAAAACAGGCTTAGTTTCTGCATTGTCATTTTGTCCAGATGAACTGCACTTCATTTAACAAAAGAATGTTTCTTCCACATAATACAACTAGTGTACTGGATAAACAGTAAATTGAATATTTGTATGCATACAGAAATATCCTTGCCTCCCCAGTGGTTTTTGTTCTTAAAAAGGAATTCAGGTGACTTGAAGATGATAATGTATGGTTGGATACACTACTACATCTTATTCAGTGAAGAAATAAGAATAGAAACCAAATTTACACAAACAAATATCAAGTGGAGGATACTTTCCTTCTCGAATCCAGTATGGTGTATCACATTAGTTTCACAAAGACAACTGGATTTTCTTATAACTTGGGGTTCAATAGAGATTACATAACACCTATTCCAGGGCACAAAATTGTACCTGAATGCAGTTGCCCATGGAATTTGATTTTCTGTTTTGGTGACTAATAAAATTGTAATTAAAACAACAGTTGATTGAAGTTGAGCAAAATATGGTGATAGGCTGAGCCAAATAATTGATCTGTGAGAGACAGCTGACAACATTTTGTAATAAACGAGTTCAAATCAATTATTTTTTGTCACTCTGGTGGGATTAATCAAAATTATTTTTTTGTCACTGGACCAGAGTTTTCAGTAGATTGGAAAATCCATTGTTTAGAGTGGTACTGAAGAAAATCACATCTTTGCTATCTAAGCCATTTTAAAACATAAACAAGTAGTCTGTATGAAAAGAAAAGTGCTAATTAGTATTTTCAAATATCTTTTTTCATTCCAGAGATGTTCATTTAAGAGTTTTTAAATAAGCAAACTAGTTGTGGGATGACTTCATACATGTACACTCAACCAAATTGGCCTCATGGTTAGTGCACTCGACTTCCGTAAGAGCTGGTCCGGGTTCCAGCCCTGGCCAGGGACATTGTGTTGTGTTCTTGGGCAAGACACTTTACTCTCACAGTGCCTCTCTCCACCCAGGTGGATAAGTGGGTACCAGCAAATTTAATGCTGGGGGGTAACCCTGCGATGGACTAGCAACCGATCCAGTGTGGAGTAGAAATACTCCTAGCCTTGCATACGGCGGCTGAGCCCGCAGTATGTGCGGCAGTCAAAACTTAGCTGTCCTACCCAAACGATACGAAAATAGCCTTTTTCTTTGTCGCTAGCTAAAATAAAGACAATGGTAAAGCTGCTTTAGCATCTTTTAATTATTAAGTACAGAATTCGGGTTTAATTTGACGACAAACAGCACATTTCGTTCAGAATAACACAACTATTATCCTACATGGCAACTATCCACGAACTACTATTTTTGGCGCCAAATTAGGAAGCTTGGAGACAGAAAATGTTTCATATTTTTTTCACTTTTTGCAATGTGATATGGTTTTGGGAATTGTAAATCCCCTTTCGTACAGAAACCGAAATAAGCTCCGGCCTTATGGGCCACTTGGCTCATATGCAGACTTTACCTTTTTTATGATGAAAAAGGTATCTCAGCCAATTTTTATCAGAATCATTTTTGATTCTTTGCAGTAGGACTCTACTAAACTTGCTCTAACAGTTTTGTTACCATGGCAACATGCTTGGCTCCAGACCTCCCCATTATTAAAGCCTTTTCTGGCCACCTTTAGCATTTCTTTTTGTTATTTGCTAATGGTGCCTCATATGCATGATCCAGCAAGCATATAAATATGTTAGCTCAAGTTTGTGGCCTCTTTTAACATTTTTCAAGCTGACAATCACTAACATTTTGAGATTAATTGGGTGAGGAACTGGAAAAGATTGAGTTACTATGGGAAGAGAATTTTTCATATCCATACAGTGTGTTTCCTGTAGACCTATTAGCCTACCAGGTTTCATTGGTCTGTGCCGCAAATTGGCCTATATACAGTCAACTCTTTCGGTTCCTTCTGCAAGTACCAGAGCACAGATTACATAAACTTAGGTAAAACAAAAAAAATAAACGACAGGAAATAAAACAACTCCAAATGAAGACTAATCCCAAGTTGCCAAAAATACAAAGCTTTCCGGTGCCTGCAGAGAGACCCACTCTTTCACAGCAACCACTTCTCATAAGCGACCACGTTGTAAATAACCATTTTGTTTCTCAGCCAAATACTGTTCCTAGAGCTCTCTCACAAGCGATTATTACTCAAATTTTTAAGCAACTGAGACCAGTTTTAGGCCACACGTTCGACATATTCTTTTGTTTATTTTTCTGGTGAGCAACCACTCCACATGATTACATGTGATCATTAGAACGTCTTTAACTAGAAGTGACAAAACTTCAATTTTTCATAACACTTGCTGCACTGATGACAGATTATAACAGTTTTCATACAAAGGAGATATACATTCCACGACAATGGTCCTTGGCATACCTGGATCAGATAGGATTGAAATATGTTGGCAAGGTATTTGGGGGACAATGCCTAATGGCATCACTAGAATAGACAGCCCCCTTCCCCCCTAGCAATGTTGTCAAGGAGCAATGACAACTTCATCATAATAAACAACACTTGAGGAAAGGGATGAACTGATAATCTCCCTCACAGATATTGCAAAAGTGTGAAAGTGTGCCAAGACCTTTGTTGGGGATTGTAGGTTTTTTATGATCAACAACAGACACATTGACAATAATCCTCAACTGTATTTTTTTCTGAAAACTCTTCTGTGTGAAATAAAAAAATCAAACAACTCACTTTCTACTTGCCTAATTTTAGCTCATAATTAAGGTAATATCTTTTTGTAATTGATGAATCAATCCTACATTGGGCTTATTTTTTATTTTTTCCGTAAGCGACCATCTCCCGAAAGCAACCAGTCTGTCTTGCACCAAGGGTGCTTGCTTACAGGAGAGTTGACTGTACTTGATTATAATATTAGGTTGAGTGTATGATGTCATCAGTCATCTCATTTGCATATTTAACACATTTTTCAAGCATAAATATCTCGACAACTAATGCAGATATTTGCAAACATTAAACTCCAGGTTCATTTTTTCATGAAAGTCTATGTGATACGCCTAAAAAACAGGTTAAAAATTAGATCATAGACCCTATGAAAAAATAGCTGCCTTCTGTTATTCTGTTCACATTAAATTAGCCTCACTAACCTCATTTTTGAGACAACAATTGTAACTTATTTTTTATCCCGAATGAGGTTAGTGAGGCTATTTTGGATACGAACAAAAGACAGCCATTTTTGCATAGGGTCCATTGTGCCACAATTATTATAATTAGTATTAACAAATTAAGTTGTCACCTGAACAGGCAAATTGTCCTGCAGATTTTAAGTAGCGGTATTCGGTTGCTACTCAGTTGCGCTGTTGGCATCAACAAAATTTGCAAGTAATTCTGTTCCAGCGGCTGACAATGGCACTGCTGCTAGAATATGATTGTCGAGAGCACAATCAAACTCAGAGTTTTTCTTTTACAATTGTGCTCAGGTTGGTTGAAAACTTTCATGTGGCTGTGATTGAAGTTGCTGCACAGTAAAGTACAAGTAAAACTTGACAAGGTTATATATTTGTCCCCCTTTGACCAAAGTAAATTATACTTGACTTGATTCTTTGCTGTGATTAGTTGGTTAAATATCAGTTTAGCAAGGTACAAAGAATGCATGCGTGAGAATGAGTAGATTAATCAGTTCACAAAAACCCACATATATTTCATGACTAATAATAAGCTCTTCTGATATCTTCTAAATGAGGGTTTTAATTGTATTAGGATGCGGTTACCTCTCATGCCTCTAACATTAATGACATTTTGCAACATCGTTCCACATCATCCATCAAGTGTGGAAGATAAGGAAGAAACATAAGTTAGTATAGAGCGTAGTACCAGTTGTGCTGACTTCACCTGCAGTGTTCTTCCTTGAACGAACAAAATTCATGTTACAACAGCACCCCACATCATAGATGAAGCGTGCACTGCACAGAAAAAAAAATATAACTTAGTATAGAGTTTAGTGACAGTTGTGTTAACTCTACCTGCAGTTAGGGTTTTTATCTTAGATCCCAAGGTAAAGTCTGTATATGAGCCAAGTGGCCCATCGGGCTGGTTTCCGTAGCAAGAAGTGATTAGGAGTATTTCTACTCCCCTCTAGATGGGATGCTAGTCCATCACTGGGTTACCTTCAGCATTAAAATTGTCAGTACCATTTTCTACCTCAAGGAACAACATTAGCTACAAGAGTTTACCCAATGAACAATTTGCGCATTATAAATGTTGTTATTATTATTAATGTCACCAGTTATCATTACTGACAGTTCTAAACTAACATCATGAAAGTTAATGAAAGCTTCCAAACACGTATGATTATCAATACACCTTATCTCGAAAATGAATACTTTAACCCCCTTTTCTCCGTTTTTCTTTTTTTCTACATGGCACGTTTGTTGAAAAATCTTAACCTGAGGACTATTTGTATTACTTCACGAATATCCTTAAGACCCATTTACCTAGGTTGAAGCATACAATGAACCTTTTTTGGCAGACAAATGCAAGCATTTTGCCAAGATTTTTCACCAGATTCCAACAGATTCCATGGAGCAGAAAACTCGCACAGAAATGAAGTCATATACATGCCAGTATAGTAAAAAATCCTTTAGCAACTCATCGTATTGCAAGCAACATGAACGGATTCACACAGGAGAAAAGCCATATCCATGCAAGCATTGTAAAAAGTCTTTTAGGTACTCGTCAGCTCGCATGCGACATGAACGAACTCATACAGGAGAGAAGCCATATGCATGCAAGCATTGTAAAAAGACCTTTAGTCAGTTTTCAAATTGCAAGCAACATGAACGAACTCACACAGGAGAGAAGCCGTATACATGCAACCATTGTAAAAAGTCGTTTAGTCAGTTTTCAAGTTGCGTGCAACATGAACGAGCTCACACAGGAGAGAAGCCGTATACATGCAAACACTGTGACAAGTCCTTTAGTTGGTCATCAGCTTGCAAGCTCCATGAACGAACTCACACAGGAGAGAAGCCATATACATGCACGCATTGTGACAAGTCCTTTAGTCAGTCATCAGTTTGCAAGCGACATGAACGCACTCACACAGGAGAGAAGCCATATACATGCAAGGATTGTGGAAAGTCTTTTGGTCAGTTATCAAACTGCAGGCAACATGAGCGAACGCACACAGAAGAGAAGCCCTACACATGCAAGCATTGTAAAAAGTCCTTTAGTCGGTCATCAGTTTGCAAAGACCATGAACGAACTCACACAGGACAGAAGCCGTATACATGCAAGCATTGTAAAAAGTCCTTTAGTCAGTCATCATATTGTAAGAAACATGAGCTAACTCACACAGGAGAGAAGCCGTATATGTGCAAGTATTGCAAAAAGTCTTTTAGAGACCTGTCAGCTTACCATCAACATAAACGAACTCACACAGGAGAGAAACCATACACGTGCATGTATTGTAGAAAGAGCTTTACAAACTTATCAGATTGCAAGCGACATCAACGAACTCACACAGGAGAGAAGCCGTATACATGCAAGCATTGTAAAAAGTGCTTTTCTCAGTTATCACACCTCAGGCGACATGAACGTACTCACACAGGAGAGAAGCCCTATACATGCAGGCATTGTAAAAGGGCCTTTACTCAGTTATCAAAGTGCAAGAAACATGAAGAGAGACATGCAAGAGCCAACTCTTTAAAACAGAACCAACATGATCAGTGCTTAAAATCAAGACGAGACCTTCAAGAGTCAGCTGCTTCTCTCGTTGGCAAGAAATCTTCTTTGACTGAAGAACGTTCAAGCCAAGTTGAAAGTGTGACATGTTGGATTTGTCAGAAGGAATTTAGTAGTGAGGCATGTGTCATCCAACATTACGATGAACATATGAGATTGAAGTGACACTCTTATGTAACCATCAATTTAAGGTTCCATCAGTTATCTGCCTTTTTCACTACTCAACTTTGGTGTTAATAATTATTATATTGAGCACACCTCAGCAAGTTTGCTATAATGAAAAACATTCAGTCCTAAAAGGTTGTTGATTAGATTTTTTAAACACTTACACTCACTTATAGTGTTCCAAACACAGGTGATATATTTTGACGTGCCATATCTTGACATGCTATGTAACCTGGCGTACATTAAGAATTTAATAACTCGTTACTTTCAAACTGGATTTTAACTCATGAAAGATGGTTTATTTGACATCAGAGTAAGTCTAGGAGCTGAAAGAAGTCATTCTGTAAGAGATAAGTTCACTGTTTACATGTGTCGAATGTCAAAAGCAGTAGTGGCCCAATTGAACCGGAATTCACTATTGAGAGCCAATCAACTACACTCAAACTGTTCCAGATTTATCCCCTAAATCATGAAACATGCATGTGCACAATCCTCCGCAGCCATTTGAGGTCAGCAAGTATCATTTATTCCAGTAATAACTAAAAAAATTTCGGGTTTCACAGTTAGTCTTTCAGCCATTTACATACATATAGCACGTCAAGAGATGGCATGTCGAAATGTACTCAAAAGATGTCGCATATGCATATAATACTTATAGCAGGTGTTTCTTATAATACCCAGATTATGGGACTGAAAATACTTGCAAATTGTTACATAGTTTTGTTTTAAGAGGAAAATCATTATAAGTGGTTATGTGCGAGTCAAGTGGTCAGCTTTCAGCCAGTGGAAAAAAAATGTATAAAATGATAACGAGCATTATAATTTGATGGATTTTCCTCTTTTTTTCATTGGCTGAGACCTCCATTTAACTTTCGACAAATAATGGTGTGCTCGTGCTTAATACCGTCTGCGCGTGCGTAGTATAAGGGGTTACATACAGGCAGCAAATGTTAAGGACCATGATGCAAAATTCTTAAGTACACATCTCTAAATCTTTCCTGTAGAATTTATTTAAAATGTACTTGATTAAATGCATTTTTGTAAGGACTTTTGGACTGTACGTAACCGTTACTATAGGAGTTGCTATGTTAAAATATAGCATCCAGTATATTTTTGAAACAAAATTTTCAAATCGTTTCAAAATACGTCTTGCCAATGGTCAGAAATGTTGAGTATTCATCTTTTATCTTGAAATGTCTAGAGGGCTAATGTCCAGAATATCTATGCAATAAGTTAGTCCTTGTAAGTGACACATCAGTAAGATCCTCGCGTTATTGGCACATAATACTACGCTGCCCCAAGTACAACAGGAAAACAGAAGGGGTGAAACCTTTTTAACATCATCAATTTTATTATGGAATTCCTTACCTGTAAAAATAGGATCCAGCGAAAGTCTCAACTCTTTCAAACGTAAATATATTGAGTACGTAAAGGGGTATTGACCATTTTCAAATATCTTTAGTTAATATTTTTAACTTTTATTCCTTAATTACATGTTTATAGTTAGGTCTTTTTCTATTATCGTAATTATCATAGTTAGAAATTTTTAAATTGTTGTAATTATTTGTGTATATATGTATATACATTTTTTTATTTATTGTAACTTTTTTCTTGTTGTAATTTAGGTGAGGGCCACAGGTTTCTCAGTCTAGGACTGTAAAGTGTTTCTCTCGTTAAATAAGCGTATTTATTTATTTATTTATTTATTGTATTTATTTATTTATTTTATGTATGATTCGAAAGAATGTTTTTGGGGAAAAAATGGTATTCGAAGGTATAAGCGTAGCTGTTAAACGCTCAATTACTACACTTTGTATTAGTTGTTGGAAGTTTCTTTAAACGTGTATCGAGTAATTTAAGGCTTTTTCATGCATATTTCCTTCGCTACCTTTGTTTCTAGATCTTTCTAGTAAGTTCCTTGGTGTCACGAAAACTCACGCGTAAGCGCCGCAACCCCCAACTACCGTTTTTAAAGATTAGCTTTATCGTTAGCAAGATCAGTTGACGTAAGATCTGTTAATTTACCCAATCTAACAAGTTTCTCCAAGTTTTTCATGGTTTTGGCGATGAAGGCAGCAACAAGGTAATTATCTTTTACGCTATTTTAGCTTGTTTATGCAAGTGGTTTGTATCTTTACTCGCTTAAAGGGGCTCAGTCACGGCATCTTGAGTTATTTTGAACATCGAAAAAAATAACCGTTAAATTGAAGGAAACCTAAAAATAACACTTTGTAAAGATAGAAAAACATCAAAGTGACGATAATAAACCATAAAGGAACGAGGATGGTTAAGGATGGAGAAGATTGAAGCGGATTGCAAACAACGAATTTGAAAAGTTTTGCTAAGCTTTTCAAACGTGACTGAGCCCCTTTAAGTTCAATTTCATCGCTTATGAATTGAAGATTTAAGGTTTCAGATCAAGTCAAGTTGTATGCGACAACGTTTTACAGCTATGTGTAAATCAATCTTAAGTTTCTTGTTTCTGACTTTTGACTTTTTTGTAACTTTCAAAGCGTGTAAGATGTTCTTATATCCTGTTATTTTCACAAGCTTAGTTTGTAATTTATTTGTATCTTTTATTATAGTTCTCACGGTGTTTATAGAGTTTTTAAAGAATCTTAATAAACAGCAGCTTTTGAACCAACGTCTAACCAAATCACTGGAACAACAACAGGAGCCCCTTGAGGCTGGTTTACACTGGCGACTGAGTCCTGGTCGGATCGTTAGGGAGCTTACAACAGAGTGAAATCAAACTCGTCATCTCTACGGAATCCGAGTCCAATGAATCAGAACGTTCCATTTCTCGGGATTGCATTTTCGACTCCGTCACTAACGATCCATTGAAATCTAGATTGTCGGAGTCAGGCCCGGAAAGGAGTACTGTGATTGGTTTATTCTTGCGCTGCTGCTTCCGACTCCGACAATTTAGTTTTCACTGGATCATAAGCGACGGTGTCATAAGTGGAATGGGTGTTCTTCTCCTGACTCCGTCAGTTTTATTTTTACTGGGTCGTGTTGCTCTATGCTTCTGATTACGACTCCGTCGCTAGTGAAAACCAGCCTTAAGACCCTTATGCAAAATTTCTGTGAGATTCCCACGTTGTGCATCTTAATGAAAAGGAAGTAGTTCAAAAAGTGAGTATCGTTTGTAGCCCGATAGCGTCTTATGTTTCACTTTTTTGGAGGAAAAAGAAAGAAAATCAATGCCCCCGACTTCAAAGCCCTCCTTGCAGGTTGTGTTAGACACATAAGTCCAGAAAAGAAGGTTATTGAGAAGCATGCTCCTTATGATAGGCATCATAAAGTGTCCTCTTTCCTAAAAGGTCACCAAAACACACATAATTCTGTCAAATATGAAGTAATATGAGAATGACACTTTGTGATGCTTCTTCATAAAGAGCATTGAATCTCATTAACCTGCATTTCTGGACATAAGTGGTGTTCGATTGTTCCTTTTCGTTTATCCGGCTGTGTAAGCCTATCCTTTTATTAACTCTCCCATTTTTTGGCTCTGTAACTACAATTCTCTAGTTCCCGCGTAGAGCTGCCATATCGGGGTCCATGTGTTTACCAGTACAATAAAATATAGGTTTGGCAACTCTATTGACCAATCAGAGCTCGCGTAGTATCTCAGTCATTTTTCAAAACTTTTTATTACATTATTTTGTTATCGCTGGTGTTCTGAATTCTCTTATTCCTGCCTAGAGCTGCCATGTCAAAAACTGTGGTTTACAAGTACAATATAGAACATGGGCTTGGAAACTATTGGGGACCAATCAGAGCTCGCATAGTATTTCAGTTACCTCATAAATGCAGAGGTTAATTTT
>JAHPZR010019841.1:15000-24542 GCA_019787425.1 Platygyra sinensis
AAAATAGTGCGCCAAGTTTAAAATTTTTCGCTTTGTAAAATTGTGGAAATAAAAATCGGCGGCAAAACCCGGTTTGAGAATTTACTAAAACAACTATTCCATTCGCCCTTGTTGGATATGAAGTGATTATAACCAACTCGTGCTACGCGCTCGTTGGTTATTTTATCACTTCATATCCAACGCGGGCTCCTGGAATAATTCTTATATAGCCAAAACATAACCTCGCAGATGTTCGACCTCTCAGAATCTCAGACACTGAACTCAGTATCACCCGCGTCTAAGACTGACAATAAAAAATTTTTTGCGAGCTGCTCTGACTGAAAGACAAAGTCATAGCAATCAAGTTTTAAGACCCTAGAACTCAAAATTAACCTCTGCATTTATGAGGTAACTGAAATACTATGCGAGCTCTGATTGGTCAATAGTTTCCAAGCCCATGTTCTATATTGTACTTGTAAACCACAGTTTTTGACATGGCAGCTGTAGGCAGGAATAAGAGAATTCAGAACACCAGCGATAACAAAATAATGTAATAAAAAGTTTTGAAAAATGACTGAGATACTACGCGAGCTCTGATTGGTCAATAGAGTTGCCAAACCTATATTTTATTGTACTGGTAAACACATGGACCCCGATATGGCAGCTCTACGCGGGAACTAGAGAATTGTAGTTACAGAGCCAAAAAATGGGAGAGTTAATAAAAGGATAGGCTTACACAGCCGGATAAACGAAAAGGAACAATCGAACACCACTTATGTCCAGAAATGCAGGTTAATGAGATTCAATGCTCTTTATGAAGAAGCATCACAAAGTGTCATTCTCATATTACTTCATATTTGACAGAATTATGTGTGTTTTGGTGACCTTTTAGGAAAGAGGACACTTTATGATGCCTATCATAAGGAGCATGCTTCTCAATAACCTTCTTTTCTGGACTTATGTGTCTAACACAACCTGCAAGGAGGGCTTTGAAGTCGGGGGCATTGATTTTCTTTCTTTTTCCTCCAAAAAAGTGAAACATAAGACGCTATCGGGCTACAAACGATACTCACTTTTTGAACTACTTCCTTTTTCATTAAGATGCACAACGTGGGAATCTCACAGAAATTTTGCATAAGGGTCTTAAGGCTGGTTTTCACTAGCGACGGAGTCGTAATCAGAAGCATAGAGCAACACGACCCAGTAAAAATAAAACTGACGGAGTCAGGAGAAGAACACCCATTCCACTTATGACACCGTCGCTTATGATCCAGTGAAAACTAAATTGTCGGAGTCGGAAGCAGCAGCGCAAGAATAAACCAATCACAGTACTCCTTTCCGGGCCTGACTCCGACAATCTAGATTTCAATGGATCGTTAGTGACGGAGTCGAAAATGCAATCCCGAGAAATGGAACGTTCTGATTCATTGGACTCGGATTCCGTAGAGATGACGAGTTTGATTTCACTCTGTTGTAAGCTCCCTAACGATCCGACCAGGACTCAGTCGCCAGTGTAAACCAGCCTCAAGGGGCTCCTGTTATTGTTCCAGTGATTTGGTTAGACGTTGGTTCAAAAGCTGCTGTTTATTAAGATTCTTTAAAAACTCTATAAACACCGTGAGAACTATAATAAAAGATACAAATAAATTACAAACTAAGCTTGTGAAAATAACAGGATATAAGAACATCTTACACGCTTTGAAAGTTACAAAAAAGTCAAAAGTCAGAAACAAGAAACTTAAGATTGATTTACACATAGCTGTAAAACGTTGTCGCATACAACTTGACTTGATCTGAAACCTTAAATCTTCAATTCATAAGCGATGAAATTGAACTTAAAGGGGCTCAGTCACGTTTGAAAAGCTTAGCAAAACTTTTCAAATTCGTTGTTTGCAATCCGCTTCAATCTTCTCCATCCTTAACCATCCTCGTTCCTTTATGGTTTATTATCGTCACTTTGATGTTTTTCTATCTTTACAAAGTGTTATTTTTAGGTTTCCTTCAATTTAACGGTTATTTTTTTCGATGTTCAAAATAACTCAAGATGCCGTGACTGAGCCCCTTTAAGCGAGTAAAGATACAAACCACTTGCATAAACAAGCTAAAATAGCGTAAAAGATAATTACCTTGTTGCTGCCTTCATCACCAAAACCATGAAAAACTTGGAGAAATTTGTTAGATTGGGTAAATTAACAGATCTTACGTCAACTGATCTTGCTAACGATAAAGCTAATCTTTAAAAACGGTAGATGGGGGTTGCGGCGCTTACGCGTGAGTTTTCGTGACACCAAGGAACTTACTAGAAAGATCTAGAAACAAAGGTAGCGAAGGAAATACGCATGAAAAAGCCTTAAATTACTCGATACACGTTTAAAGAAACTTCCAACAACTAATACAAAGTGTAGTAATTGAGCGTTTAACAGCTACGCTTATACCTTCGAACACCATTTTTTCCCCCAAAAACATTCTTTCGAATCATACATAAAATAAATAAATAAATAAATAAATAAATAAATACGCTTATTTAACGAGAGAAACACTTTACAGTCCTAGACTGAGAAACCTGTGGCCCTCACCTAAATTACAACAAGAAAAAAGTTACAATAAATAAAAAAATGTATATACATATATACACAAATAATTACAACAATTTAAAAATTTCTAACTATGATAATTACGATAATAGAAAAAGACCTAACTATAAACATGTAATTAAGGAATAAAAGTTAAAAATATTAACTAAAGATATTTGAAAATGGTCAATACCCCTTTACGTACTCAATATATTTACGTTTGAAAGAGTTGAGACTTTCGCTGGATCCTATTTTTACAGGTAAGGAATTCCATAATAAAATTGATGATGTTAAAAAGGTTTCACCCCCTTCTGTTTTCCTGTTGTACTTGGGGCAGCGTAGAATTATGTGCCAATAACGCGAGGATCTTACTGATGTGTCGCTTACAAGGACTAACTTATTGCATAGATATTCTGGACATTAGCTCTCTAGACATTTCAAGATAAAAGATGAATATTCAACATTTCTGACCATTGGCAAGACGTATTTTGAAACGATTTGAAAATTTTGTTTCAAAAATATACTGGATGCTATATTTTAACATAGCAACTCCTATAGTAACGGTTACGTACAGTCCAAAAGTCCTTACAAAAATGCATTTAATCAAGTACATTTTAAATAAATTCTACAGGAAAGATTTAGAGATGTGTATTTAAGAATTTTGCATCATGGTCCTTAACATTTGCTGCCTGTATGTACCTCCTTATACTACGCACGCGCAGACGGTATTAAGCACGAGCACACCATTATTTGTCGAAAGTTAAATGGAGGTCTCAGCCAATGAAAAAAAGAGGAAAATCCATCAAATTATAATGCTCGTTATCATTTTATACATTTTTTTTCCACTGGCTGAAAGCTGACCACTTGACTCGCACATAACCACTTATAATGATTTTCCTCTTAAAACAAAACTATGTAACAATTTACAAGTATTTTCAGTCCCATAATCTGGGTATTATAAGAAACACCTGCTATAAGTATTATATGCATATGCGACATCTTTTGAGTACATTTCGACATGCCATCTCTTGACGTGCTATATGTATGTAAATGGCTGAAAGACTAACTGTGAAACCCGAAATTTTTTTAGTTATTACTGGAATAAATGATACTTGCTGACCTCAAATGGCTGCGGAGGATTGTGCACATGCATGTTTCATGATTTAGGGGATAAATCTGGAGCAGTTTGAGTGTAGTTGATTGGCTCTCAATAGTGAATTCCGGTTCAATTGGGCCACTACTGCTTTTGACATTCGACACATGTAAACAGTGAACTTATGTCTTACAGAATGACTTCTTTCAACTCCTAGACTTACTCTGATGTCAAATAAACCATCTTTCATGAGTTAAAATCCAGTTTGAAAGTAACGAGTTATTAAATTCTTAATGTACGCCAGGTTACATAGCATGTCAAGATATGGCACGTCAAAATATATCACCTGTGTTTGGGACACTATAAGTGAGTGTAAGTGTTTAAAAAATCTAATCAACAACCTTTTAGGACTGAATGTTTTTCATTATAGCAAACTTGCTGAGGTGTGCTCAATATAATAATTATTAACACCAAAGTTGAGTAGTGAAACAGGCAGATAACTGATGGAACCTTAAATTGATGGTTACATAAGAGTGTCACTTCAATCTCATATGTTCATCGTAATGTTGGATGACACATGCCTCACTACTAAATTCCTTCTGACAAATCCAACATGTCACACTTTCAACTTGGCTTGAACGTTCCTCAGTCAAAGAAGATTTCTTGCCAACGAGAGAAGCAGCTGACTCTTGAAGGTCTCGTCTTGATTTTAAGCACTGATCATGTTGGTTCTGTTTTAAAGAGCTGGCTCTTGCATGTCTCTCTTCATGTTTCTTGCACTTTGATAACTGAGTAAAGGCCCTTTTACAATGCCTGCATGTATAGGGCTTCTCTCCTGTGTGAGTTCGTTCATGTCGCCTGAGGTGTGATAACTGACAAAAGCACTTTTTACAATGCTTGCATGTATACGGCTTCTCTCCTGTGTGAGTTCGTTCATGTCGCTTGCAATCTGATAAGTTTGTAAAGCTCTTTCTACAATACATGCACGTGTATGGTTTCTCTCCTGTGTGAGTTCGTTTATGTTGATGGTAAGCTGACAGGTCTCTAAAAGACTTTTTGCAATACTTGCACATATACGGCTTCTCTCCTGTGTGAGTTAGCTCATGTTTCTTACAATATGATGACTGACTAAAGGACTTTTTACAATGCTTGCATGTATACGGCTTCTGTCCTGTGTGAGTTCGTTCATGGTCTTTGCAAACTGATGACCGACTAAAGGACTTTTTACAATGCTTGCATGTGTAGGGCTTCTCTTCTGTGTGCGTTCGTTCATGTTGCCTGCAGTTTGATAACTGACCAAAAGACTTTCCACAATCCTTGCATGTATATGGCTTCTCTCCTGTGTGAGTGCGTTCATGTCGCTTGCAAACTGATGACTGACTAAAGGACTTGTCACAATGCTTGCATGTATATGGCTTCTCTCCTGTGTGAGTTCGTTCATGGAGCTTGCAAGCTGATGACCAACTAAAGGACTTGTCACAGTGTTTGCATGTATACGGCTTCTCTCCTGTGTGAGTTCGTTCATGTTGCATGCAACTTGAAAACTGACTAAACGACTTTTTACAATGGTTGCATGTATACGGCTTCTCTCCTGTGTGAGTTCGTTCATGTTGCTTGCAATTTGAAAACTGACTAAAGGTCTTTTTACAATGCTTGCATGCATATGGCTTCTCTCCTGTATGAGTTCGTTCATGTCGCATGCGAGCTGACGAGTACCTAAAAGACTTTTTACAATGCTTGCATGGATATGGCTTTTCTCCTGTGTGAATCCGTTCATGTTCCTTGCAATATGATGAGTTGCTAAAGGATTTTTTACTATACTGGCATGTATATGACTTCATTTCTGTGCGAGTTTTCTGCTCCATGGAATCTGTTAACTGGTGAAAAAATCTTGGCAAAATGCTTGCATTTGTCTGCCAAAAAAGGTTCATTGTATGCTTTAACCTAGGTAAATGGATCTTAAGGATTTTCGTGAAGAGATACAAATAGTCCTCAGGTTAAGATTTTTTAACAAACGTGCCATGCAGAAAAAAAGAAAAACGGAGAAAAGGGGGTTAAAGTATTCATTTTCGAGATAAGGTGTATTGATAATCATACTTGTTTGGAAGCTTTCATTAACTTTCATGATGTTAGTTTAGAACTGTCAGTAATGATAACTGGTGACATTAATAATAATAACAACATTTATAATGCGCAAATTGTTCATTGGGTAAACTCTTGTAGCTAATGTTGTTCCTTGAGGTAGAAAATGGTACTGACAATTTTAATGCTGAAGGTTACCCAGTGATGGACTAGCATCCCATCTAGAGGGGAGTAGAAATACTCCTAATCACTTCTTGCTACGGAAACCAGCCCGATGGGCCACTTGGCTCATATACAGACTTTACCTTGGGATCTAAGATAAAAAACCCTAACTGCAGGTAGAGTTAACACAACTGTCACTAAACTCTATACTAAGTTATATATTTTTTTCTTTGCAGTGCACGCTTCATCTATGATGTGGGGTGCTGTTGTAACATGAATTTTGTTCGTTCAAGGAAGAACACTGCAGGTGAAGTCAGCACAACTGGTACTACGCTCTATACTAACTTATGTTTCTTCCTTATCTTCCACACTTGATGGATGATGTGGAACGATGTTGCAAAATGTCATTAATGTTAGAGGCATGAGAGGTAACCGCATCCTAATACAATTAAAACCCTCATTTAGAAGATATCAGAAGAGCTTATTATTAGTCATGAAATATATGTGGGTTTTTGTGAACTGATTAATCTACTCATTCTCACGCATGCATTCTTTGTACCTTGCTAAACTGATATTTAACCAACTAATCACAGCAAAGAATCAAGTCAAGTATAATTTACTTTGGTCAAAGGGGGACAAATATATAACCTTGTCAAGTTTTACTTGTACTTTACTGTGCAGCAACTTCAATCACAGCCACATGAAAGTTTTCAACCAACCTGAGCACAATTGTAAAAGAAAAACTCTGAGTTTGATTGTGCTCTTGACAATCATATTCTAGCAGCAGTGCCATTGTCAGCCGCTGGAACAGAATTACTTGCAAATTTTGTTGATGCCAACAGCAACTGAGTAGCAACCGAATACCGCTACTTGAAATCTGCAGGACAATTTGCCTGTTCAGGTGACAACTTAATTTGTTAATACTAATTATAATAATTGTGGCACTATGGACCCTATGCAAAAATGGCTGTCTTTTGTTCATATCCAAAATAGCCTCACTAACCTCATTCGGGATAAAAAATAAGTTACAATTGTTGTCTCAAAAATGAGGTTAGTGAGGCTAATTTAATGTGAACAGAATAACATGAAGGCAGCTATTTTTTCATAGGGTCTATGATCTAATTTTTAACCCTGACTTTCATGAAAAAATGAACCTGGAGTTTAATGTTTGCAAATATCTGCATTAGTTGTCAAGATATTTATGCTTGAAAAATGTGTTAAATATGCAAATGAGATGACTGATGACATCATACACTCAACCTAATATTATAATCAAGTACAGTCAACTCTCCTGTAAGCAAGCACCCTTGGTGCAAGACAGACTGGTTGCTTTCAGGAGATGGTCGCTTACGGAAAAAATAAAAAATAAGCCCAATGTAGGATTGATTCATCAATTACAAAAAGATATTACCTTAATTATGAGCTAAAATTAGGCAAGTAGAAAGTAAGTCGTTTGATTTTTTTATTTCACACGGAACAGTTTTCGGAAAAAAATACAGTTGAGGATTATTGTCAATGTGTCTGTTGTCAATCATAAAAAACCTACAATCCCCAACAAAGGTCTTGGCACACCTTCACACTTTTGCAATATCTGTGAGGGAGATTATCAGTTCATCTCCTTTCCTCAAGTGTTGTTTATTATGATGAAGTTGTCATTGCTCCTTGACAACATTGCTAGGGGGGAAGGGGGCTGTCTATTCTAGTGATGCCATTAGGCATTGTCCCCCAAATACCTTGCCAACATATTTCAATCCTATCTGATCCAGGTATGCCAAGGACCATTGTCGTGGATTGTATATCTCCTTTGTATGAAAACTGTTATTATCTGTCATCAGTGCAGCAAGTGTTATGAAAAATTGAAGTTTTGTCACTTCTAGTTAAAGACGTTCTAATGATTACATGTAATCATGTGGAGTGGTTGCTCACCAGAAAAATAAAACAAAAGAATATGTCAAACTTGTGGCCTAAAACTGGTCTCAGTTGCTTAAAAATTTGAGTAATAATCGCTTGTGAGAGAGCTCTAGGAACAGTATTTGGCTGAGAAACAAAATGGTTATTTACAACGTGGTCGCTTATGAGAAGTGGTTGCTGTGAAAGAGTGGGTCTCTCTGCAGGCACCGGAAAGCTTTGTATTTTTGGCAACTTGGGATTAGTCTTCATTTGGAGTTGTTTTGTTTCCTGTCTTTTATTTTTTTTGTTTTACCTAAGTTTATGTAATCTGTGCTCTGGTACTTGCAGAAGGAACCGAAAGAGTTGACTGTATATAGGCCAATTTGCGGCACAGACCAATGAAACCTGGTAGGCTAATAGGACTACAGGAAACACACTGTATGGATATGAAAAATTCTCTTCCCATAGCAACTCAATCTTTTCCAGTTCCCCACCCAATTAATCTCAAAATGTTAGTGATTGTCAGCTTGAAAAATGTTAAAAGAGGCCACAAACTTGAGCTAACATATTTATATGCTTGCTGGATCATGCATATGAGGCACCATTAGCAAATAACAAAAAGAAATGCTAAAGGTAGCCAGAAAAGGCTTTAATAATGGGGAGGTCTGGAGCCAAGCATGTTACCATGGTAACAAAACTGTTAGAGCAAGTTTAGTAGAGTCCTACTGCAAAGAATCAAAAATGATTCTGATAAAAATTGGCTGAGATACCTTTTTCATCATAAAAAAGGTAAAGTCTGCATATGAGCCAAGTGGCCCATAAGGCCGGAGCTTATTTCGGTTTCTGTACGAAAGGGGATTTACAATTCCCAAAACCATATCACATTGCAAAAAGTGAAAAAAATATGAAACATTTTTTGTCTCCAAGCTTCCTAATTTGGCACCAAAAATAGTAGTTCGTGGATAGTTGCCATGTAGGATAATAGTTGTGTTATTCTATTCTAACGAAATGTGCTGTTTGTCGTCAAATTAAACCCCGAATTCTGTACTTAGTAATTAAAAGATGCTAAAGCAGCTTTACCATTGTCTTTATTTTAGCTAGCGATGAAGAAAAAGGCTATTTTCGTATCGTTTGGGTAGGACAGCTAAGTTTTGACTGCCGCACATACTGCGGGCTCAGCCGCCGTATGCAAGGCTAGGAGTATTTCTACTCCACACTGGATCGGTTGCTAGTCTATCGCAGGGTTACCCCCCCCCCCCCATTAAATTTGCTGGTACCCACTTATCCACCTGGGTGGAGAGAGGCACTGTGAGAGTAAAGTGTCTTGCCCAAGAACACAACACAATGTCCCTGGCCAGGGCTGGAACCCGGACCAGCTCGTTCGGGAGTCGAGTGCACTAACCATGAGGCCAATTTGGTTGAGTGTACATGTATGAAGTCATCCCACAACTAGTTTGCTTATTTAAAAACTCTTAAATGAACATCTCTGGAATGAAAAAAGATATTTGAAAATACTAATTAGCACTTTTCTTTTCATACAGACTACTTGTTTATGTTTTAAAATGGCTTAGATGGCAAAGATGTGATTTTCTTCAGTACCACTCTAAACAATGGATTTTCCAGTCTACTGAAAACTCTGGTCCAGTGACAAAAAAAATAATTTTGATTAATCCCACCAGAGTGACATAAAATAATTGATTTGAACTCGTTTATTACAAAATATTGTCAGCTGTCTCTCACAGATCAATTATTTGGCTCAGCCT
>JAHPZR010019842.1:2500-5000 GCA_019787425.1 Platygyra sinensis
CAAAAAGTAGGAGAAGAGAGATTTACCCCCGCCCCGTGTCCTGATCTTTTCTAACTACAATCTGTCTCAAATGATCCAACGGGAATAGAGACTCTCAGGGTAGATTGTCACCGTGTTTTCCGTTATCGTTTATATTTGAAATAATTAATTATAATTTGCAGTTGTTTTTTTTTTTTAATCTTAGTCCATATCGACCGATCAGATTCATCAATCGTTGGGAGTTTTGAAAGGCGCAAAGGTGGTGATTACTGATCCCTTGTTATACTAACAAAGCTTACATGTCAGTTTCAGCGTTTCTTTGAAGAAATTTGAAGCACTCGTCAAATAAATGTTTTACTGAACATTTTGGTCCGATGTTTATCCCAACATATGGATAAATATCAAGTGAGTCGCACAACGCTCCCCCTAGTTTAGTCTCTCAGCTTGCATAAATTTCTATTTTAATTGAAAAGACGTTCCATCATGACGTAGAAGTTACTTGTTGTAGATAGAGTGTCCGGTATGTCATATGCAGTGACTTATAAAAGAAGAGCTTTGTTACGCAATGTCCGTGATGGTAGTAATTAAAGAACAAAACAAATCAACGAAGCGGCACAAACAATCATTAACGTATTACGTCACGAAGGAAATACGAAAGTCAAATTGACATAGATTACCACATGTATTATAGTATTGAAACGACGTAGAGTTATAAGATATTTGTGGTCCGACTTCGAACAAGGTTGAAACCCTTAACCCTGACAAAATCTGTGCGTTTCTTTCCCTGCCTGCCTGCCCAGTTAAGGTGAGTAACAAAAGGAATGCCGATTTTGTCTTGTGCGACAGTTTTATGAGTATTGCGTGTCGCATTCAAAACATAAGAACATTACTAAAAACATGCTAATGTAATTGAGCTTGTTTTACCTTGCGTGTCGAATCTCTTCAAACAAACGGCGAACGGTTTGGAACAATTTTGATCATTCGTCATTCAAACAAGGCGGAATGTGTATTATAAGGACTCCCCAATGTAAGGATGTTATCGTGTATGGACTTATGTCACTGTGGGAGTTCCGTTTGCACAGGTTGTGTATATGAGTTGATATTTGTTGGTGTTATTGTCATTAAAACTGTGTTTGGGTCGTCTCTAAGCCGTAACTTTTAAAGCTATAAGATAACGAAGGAACCCTCGATCATCGGAAACTAACTCTAGCCATGGCTACAAGGCGGAACATATTTAAAAGACAAAGTGTGGAAGGCAACACTTTCCACTCCAGCCTTATAGAATTAATACGCATTTTAAATGATGTTACGCCTTTATTCAACATGCAATATGTTACCATGAGCTAGCAATTCACAACAAGCACCTTAAGTCAATATAGGCAGGGTGACATGTTTTATTCACTCACGGCAGATCAATTCCACAACTTACTAATAAAACGGAGATCATAATGAAATTTGTTGTAACCTCAAAATATCGCCTTTGTAATTATGGCCCTTTTTTATAAGTTGACAACTGGACTGGATTAATTTCCTCAGCTTAATTTAGTATTTGCTGTGATCTGTATCCGTACTTGAGATTTTAATTTTAATTGAAAATGGAAGAGAATCACTGGAGTTTACTGACACCTGTCTTAGTTTTATTTAGTTTAAAAATAATTCAACCCATGCATGTGTTAAGATCACAGATAGTTAATGGTGTTGATCCGTTTTATGGTGACGAAGAGTAATATTGGATCACGAGCTTCAGTTTTTAGGGAGGTGATAGTTGATGGCATCGCTCGATGAATCGACTATCAAGAAGGATAAAGTGATCTCGTTCTTTAATTAGTTGTCTACGTTCGCGAGGACAAAAAATTAAACCTAAAGAACCAAATAGCGTCTCCGTACGATGTTAATGTTTTACAGAAAACGTAGTGGACTGCAGCGTGCTCGCAGTCTTCATTATTGAGCTTTTATATGGCCTCGTATCAGGATGGTGAATAGCACCGCTGTATCCTTCAGTATGTCTTTTCTGGCGCTGAGTTCTTTAGTAATATTTCGAAACCTTCGGAGAAACGAAAACACTGCCAGTCTGCTGAGGGCCAGTGATATTTAACAATTAGATTATGAGCTCGAGATTTCTATGAGGTGATAGTTGATGAGGCCGAAGGCCGAATCAACTATCGCCTCATAGAAATCGAGAGCGAATAATCTAATTGTTTTAGTAGAATTCTAACTGAAATTAACAAAAATAACGGTTTCCAATGATTTTTCCACCTATTATTGAACTTTACCCTCAAACAAAGTTACACGAATCGAACAGTCATTGGCAAAATTTGCAGTTGTTTACGCGCGTACCCGCTTTTTTAATAATTTCAAGTTTTTAAAGTCAAGAAACCGTAGATGTGCTTCCTTTAGTTTTCTCAGGAATTTACTTACACGTTTACATCTAAATTTCCTTCCAAAACCTCGGAAAAACTATAAAAACATCGAATTTCGAGGGCGACCGGCAACCAACTGCACTCTAATGGCTGATAGTATA
>JAHPZR010019842.1:10000-15000 GCA_019787425.1 Platygyra sinensis
CTTATTTTTACTTCAGCTCGGATTCCTTTGTTCTTTTCGGGGGGAATATATCACATAACCCCCAAATCAACTGTCTGAAAAGCTGGGTGCGGCTTTGATTGTTTGAAGGGAAGAGCGGGGCCAATGAACAGCTAATTTAAATGCGGGGGGATTATGTGTTAATATGCAAGGGGGATAAGTCACTTATCCCCCTTGCATATTAACACATAATCCCCTCGCATTTAAATTAGCTGTTCATGACCAACAAATTTACAAATGTTTATTTGGAAATATTAAATACGACGCTACAATTACTAAAATTGAACTGACCAGTGTTTTCTTTTGGTGCACATTCGCAGATTTTCTTAGTCGGTGGTTCATCGCTTTCCACTGAGGAACCCGAAAAATCAATTGCTGATCCTTGCAAAACATCGGACACAATTTCCTTCTGAGCGTCGCTCACTCTTTGATAGGTGTGAAGTGATTTCACAGTACGATGTCCAGTACGTTCCATTATGAGCTTTTCAGGCACTCCTTTTTCTAGGCCAATTGGCTTGCTGCCGCTAAAACTGCTTTGAGTCATAAACAGTTCTGACTCTGAATCGCTCAACATTGCTAGCCTGTTCCTAGCATTCACTACGAACAAAACGAACAACTAATTCGAAATGCGACTTTAAAAAATTAACATAATGAAAAGGCCGAGAACTTGTGAATCCCACTAGTGCCAGCATGGAGTGTTGCAAAACAAAGAAAGATGAACAATAGAGGAATTTTTTCTTCAGTGTATTTTTGCATCCCTTGAGGAATCCTCGCCAATAGCCCTTTTCACGGTTAGCTTTCCTCATTTGCATTACAATAAAATCTAGCATGTATGCGAGGCAATTTCGGGCTATTTCGCACTTTTAGCCCGAAATTGCCTCGCATTCACGTTGATTACATTGTAATGCAAATGAGAAAAATTAACCGTGAAAAGGGCTATGTAAAAATAAGCCATTTATCGGCCTTCAGCTCGTGGTTATGTGATTCATTCCCTTCGTGTGTTGCCCTCGGGCAACGCACGAGGGAAATAAGTCACATAACCCCTCGCTTCAGGCCGATAACCCTTACTTACTTCTTCAAAATACAAAATGAGATATTTATTAATATTTTATATGTCTCTTTTCAGTGGAAACCTCTTTGAAGACTTGCGATAAACTTGATCAATACTGTGTTCTAAACGTTACCGGTAAGAAAACATCCTAGACGTCGGCTCTATAACGAGTATACATTGGCGTTTTCTCGAAACCTTATTAACACATGGGTTCTTGGCAATCTTCAGTTCGAGCGGCGTGCCACCTTGTTTTTGATTTGTTTTACTTCGTGTGCGGTTGGTTTAATGACTGTCAGTTGTGAAAAATCTTGGCAAACCATACTTATAAATTAGTCCCCTTTATTCCGACATGTGTTGACTTTCCTGACAGCCATGAGCTGTTTTGCTGTCTACCCTCTTTTTGAGAGCTTCCAGGGAAATTCTAGAGCTTTTCGTTCATTATGTTTATTTTGCACTGGGCTTTCCCCATAGCTATCAAACGATATCTGAGTTTCTAAGGCAAAAAAATCGAAGACAAATGCGTTGAACGTTTTCCAGGCAACCTCAACACTTCAGCGTGTGACTGTACCGTCCCTTGCAATGAGATCAGATACACAACAGAGGTGCATTATTCCAAGTTCCCGGATGCAGGTTCTGCGGCTGCGTTACAAGCTGACGGTATCACAGCTCTACCTTTCGAACAACTGAGGTAATTGCAGCTTTGCATCGCTAAACTAATATAGAGCCTATCTTTGACAACCATGAACATGTAGCAATTAGAAATTTAAAAAAAAAGATTGGTGGAAAGAATTATAAAAGGAATGTAGCGCACTATGTAAACTAATACCAGTGGATTGAATTCTATTGACAATCCATCTTTGTCTATCGGCAAGTATTTGGTCAGATTTTCCGTATACTCCGTGATAAGCTGAGAGAGGCATGTTCAGTCTAGAGTACGTATTTCGCTTTAGAGACAGTGACCTCAGGTCCGGGAAAAGGGGTACTTCCCTACAAGGGCTATATAGGTATGTGCCCTAACGGGCATCATTTTTCAGCCAATTGGGCCATGAACAAAGTATCGATTTTGGCAATTATGTTCATACTGATACAGTATAGTTTTTTCAATCTAGCCTTGATATGGGTAATTTTTTTTAAGAAAAGCTACTTTTTCATCGAAAAGAATATCCACAAAAGCGCTTCACAAATTATGTTTCCTGCAATATAACATTGGTCTGAGCCAGGGAACTAATTATAAGGCAGGTCTAAAACAACGAAGGGTTAACGCTCGAAACGTCAGCTTCCGAATCTCTATACGGTGACCAATTCACATAATCAACCCAGTTAATAAAACCAAATTATTTTACTGATTAAGGGTCAGGTCATACTGAATAGGGTAGGGAATACCACAGATTTTGGGTCATAAATAGAGCAATGGTTTTAGAAAGCGGGCCACACACTGGACCCCACCCGATTTCTCTGGGAGTACCTTCTGGGCCTCACAGAGTGTCCAGTTGACCCCAAAGCACTCTATCTGGTCCCTGCACCATCATTTAATTTATTATATATTTCATTTTAAATATAGATAGGACCCTGCGCGCGCTCTGATTGGTCAAAAACCTATGTTTTATCAGAGTATAAAACATAGAAAAAGGCGTGTTTTATTGTTTCGTGCGCGTAAAATCTATATTTTAAAGCAAATGAAGAAGCCTAAGCCGTGTATTACACTGTGATAAAACACTCCGGTCATTTGAGAACACACGAGAAATTTAGAAAACACTCGCCTGCGGCTCGTGTTTTTTACATCAGTTTCCCTCGTGTTCTCAGATGACCATCGTGTTTTATCATAGTGTAATACACGGCTTAGGCTTCTTTATTTGTTAAATATAAGAAATAAAGTGTTATGTGTACATTGTAATGTTCCCATGCATGGTTTATTTTTCCAGGAAAAACTCTGTGTTACTTCAGATTGGCTACAAAACACTTAGTTATGAGTTACTTGAACAGAAGGTGGCGTTCGGTGTTGAGGCGCTATTTGGTAATTTTTCTCACAATTATTTCATGCTTATTGTTGATGTATCTGAAGTGGTACCTGTTTTAGCCATAATTAGTTATGTTTTTACGTATTTTTTTTATTACTTTTAGTTTTTTATTGATTTACGCTTTTTTAGATATTTCTTTTTTTATTGTTTTTTTTTTTTTTTGCTTTGTAAGTAGCGTAGTACCCGTTTTGTTTTCCATTATAGTTCCTTGTTATATGGCTTGTGTTTGTAGCCGATGTATCGCCTGCTTTGATTGGCTAATTCTATTGCGTTATTCCCCCTTATTATATGATTGTGTCTTACAAGGACTGGGGAGTACTGAATTCACGAACTTGATTGGCCGAATCGGTGAGAACTTTGCAAACTAAAATGCAAAAGTATTGAGTATTTTCTTCTACCAATATCTATTTATGGAAGTGCCAAAAAGCGTAATGCGGAAAGAAATTAAAGAGGACGAGAAAACATCGCCGTTCGCAAGCAAAATGTCCGTTAGTATAAAACCAGTTACATTAGTCGAATCAAGTTGTTCTTGTTTGTCCACAACCATACAATAATACAACATTTTACTGCTCTTTGATTATTTCGTTGTTTTTTTTTGTTTTTTTTTTTTGGTTAGGTGAGATAGGAAGGTAACATGGGTCTGTTCCTTGGATGCAGCCTAATGACCATTTTTGAGTTTGCCGATCTTCTTGTGGCCTTGGTCTTTGTTCGTGCATTTCATAAAGAGTATCAGACTTGATAGCTCCTGCGATATCACTGAGAATGACTGAACAGGAAATAATATTATTGCTCAATTCTTGGAGATGAAACTTGCGATTGAGTTGCTCCTAGCGACCATTGTCAAACAGTGCAGGCTCCTGTAATTGTATATCCTTCGTAGCGTGTCAGCACCCGCACAAAGCAGCTGAGTCATGGTATTTTGCGTGTATTTTTGGCCTCGTACAAAAACAACGTTAAATTGAAGGAAACTTGAAAATAAGTTCACGTTTCTAGCAGCAATTAACTGATGTAAACGAGACCCGAGAGGTAATATCTCAAAGACGGACAAACACACATTGATACCCTTTATTTCAGAGACATCATAACACCACGATCTTTATGCCACGCTGATGGGTAAAATCTCAGCAACTTATAGGTAACATGCCACGTAGATTCGATCTCAGGGACCAACTCCAGCAGACACTATGATTGGTCCTATTTAGCTATTACAGCATACCTTTCCCTTCCTAAGTAAAGGCCATCGTTGGTTTAGTGTATTCAAGGATATAACTAAGGATGATTCGGATTTAACCACGGATTTAATCAACAACAGTACACAACACCATTTCAAGTCTCGAACACGTTTTCTAATCATCCGCATCCAATGCGCATGCTCCGAAACACTACAGTGGTCTACATCTGTAAAAGACGGCGTATCAATGGTTCCAGTCCTTCACGTTTCCACCCATACACTCCTTGCAGGACTTCAGTCTTCTTGTTTTGGGCCGACAGGAGCCCATGATGCCGATCCGTCGCAAGTTGTAGTTGATAGATACATTACTATTTGGGGACTTTTATTAGAAAAGCATGATTACATGAATATTATATATGATCTGTTATAAGATTACACAATTAATCTTAAGGCTAATGCCATGTGTCTTCAAAAAAGCAGCAAGCCTTTTACATTGTACTTCAAGCGCAACTTATATATATACATCGTTATGTTGGTGACCTTTATGTTTGTTTTCAATAAAGGATGGTGGCAGGGAAGTGCACCCATTAGCTGCACTTAACCTCACAGTAAGGCTTTAGCCCACTAGAGATAGGTCCGGAGAAGCTATTCCATGCTGGAGGTGTCTTCCCGCAGCACCACCTGATCTGAGGTCCCCCAATGAGAATCTCTCCCTCCTGTTTCCCCGTCTCTCCGCACTGTG
>JAHPZR010019842.1:22500-32500 GCA_019787425.1 Platygyra sinensis
TCGAGAGTTATTCAAATCTCGTGAAATCGAGTACAATATAGCCCGTCCAGCCGGTCAACTCGCAGTAAGCAGCTTAGAAAGGGAAAAGCGAGGAAATAGAACAAAGCGCAAGTTTCCTGATTTACTTCGCTGGACTGCCAAAGTGGCAGATGCCAGAGTATAAACAACAATGATTTGCAAGCAAGACACTTTGCCATTTTAGTCGTACAGAATACGCAATAGTGTGGGGCTGAACTATATGAAGAATACTTTTGATCAACTGCAGTTGAAGAGCTTTCAACTGGAAATATTGTGATTAGAGTATAGAATCAAAACTTCTACAAAATCTTACTCTACAATTCCTCTTTGAACACTTTTGTTTATATCTTTCAAAGTGACGCTTTCAAATCTTGGAGGATTTGGAGACATGTTCAAGAGTGTTGAATTGTATACCTGTCTAGTTTAATGAAAATCTTTTCCTCTTATATTAGTTTAAGATATTCAGCTTTGTTATCTCAGTTCTGTTTTTGTCTTGTTTGTACACGAAGCTGAAAACATTGATATGCATGTAATCGTGATTAAATGGTGCATATTTACGTATATAAGTTACGAACTCCGCTGTAACCGTTTCCACGAACAGATGGGAATGTGCTTTTCAAAAGATATTTCTCGGCTCACTCTGCGCTTTCGAAGGGAGTTTACCAGACAGTAGGTGACTTTTAACTCTTGATCCCGTGATTAAACTATGGGGAGTGTAAATAATCAGTTTCTCCTCAGGCTGAAGACCGGGTAGACAACCGTCGAATCGTCGCTGTACGTTCCACGGTCGTCAAACGCGACCCTGTCAAAACTACCGTTCCAAAACATTTCACTTTTTTGCAGAAACCGCAACAATGTTAGGCGTTTCAGTGATCGCTGTGAACACTTACTCATGTTAATACACTTTTATTTCAAACTCTTTATCAGATAGGACTGGTAATTCCCATTCTAGAGTGGTTTCAGAATGGGAATTAAGTCTCTCCCTGCCACTGTCCTGCCATCTTTTTGATTTGTATTTTAGTTTTTAGTGCATATGCGGCAAAGTATCATTCAACTCAGCTTAAACGTTAACGAAACTGTACCCAGTTGTTGCCAGTGTCTCCATGAAGACAAAGCCACACTCGTTAGTAGTCTTGTAGCTCTTCCAGACCTGTCTTTTGATTCACGTTTCTCTTATCATGTGACTCCTATTGTTTCAAGCTCTGGGGCTATTGTTTAATTCATTTATCTATTGTTTGCTGAGCCAACTCTTACCTCATTTGCACAACAGAGCTCGCTTGACAGAGGCTCTGAAGCGTCGACTTTGAAGAGTGTACACAAAGGGATTGACTGTGGAGTTCAAACAGGTCAATACCACAGTCCATCTATACAACGGTGAGCCGTACACGTCTTCAGAAATGTTAAATGCCAGGATGTAGAGAATCAGATTCGGCAGCCAACAAATTGAATAAATAACTGTTAATGTGATAGCCATTTTCGTAGCTTTTCTGGGAATTAAAATAGCTCTGCGATGAAGCCTTGCTACCGACCTCTTTACCCACAGGTGATAAACAACTTTAGAGTATAAAACTGCCATGATGGAAATAGGTATTGCTCCAACTACTGAAAACCAAATTATTCCGTAGATTTTAGGAAGCAAAGGATGTGACCATTTTTCTATACAAAAATTGCTTTGGTCGTCGTAAGACATGATAAAAAACAGTGGAAGATTGAGCAAGCAAGCGAAAACCCACGAAGATACCACTAAAACTCGTACTTTCGACTTGGACAACTTGCGACGAATCCGATAAGGCCGGGAAGCATGGCGCCGTTCGAAGGCGATTGCGACAAGTGTAAAAACAGATGCTGCTCCTCCGGTCCACATAAGATTCCCTCCTGTGACAAAACGGCACAAGAAGTCGCCAACAGAGCCAAGAGGATGTACGAAAGCGTGGTTCAACACATACCGCGGAATTGCGAACACTGCCACCATAATGTCCGCTAACGCCAAGTTTAGGAAGAGAAAGTCGAGAGTCGAACGACGAAATTTGAACCGCTTTCGCTGAAGAACTATTAAGCAAACCAATACGTTTCCAACAAAATCGGTTATGGATAGTAGTAAAAACGCCGCCGAGAGAACCACGTCGTTCACAGAGGCCATTTCAACTTTGTAAAGTTGGCATAAGTCAAAATTAGAGTTAAAAATCTTTTTTGACGAGGTGAATTGGTCGGATTCAAGTCACAAAAGTTTGTTTTGTCCCACAGATATGCTGATTAGTTTTTCAAAAATACATTAGCTTGGGTTAATATTTGAAGAAGGGTGTTATTCCCCAAGAGGACGATCATAAATTGGAATTGTGACTTCAACCTGAAAGCGAAATAAGCAGGAAACTGAAATTTATTATTTCCCTTTCAACCACTCAGTCGCTGTATGTAATTTCACCTGGTTTTAATGGTGACCTAAAGTCTAATTTAGTATCAAGGCACGTGCCCGTTCTATTTTGCAACTCTCGGAGAATCATTGACCAATTTTTGTTTCTGTAGTTTACATCGAGTTGTCCTTGGTATAAACAAGCCAAAACCTTGTTCATCTATAATTTGTGATAAGTCAAATAAAAAATGCCGAAATGTATACATCTTTTCACGATCGTATTAAAACAAAATAGATATAAATGGTTATAGCTGTAAAAACTGAACTACATACGGGATACCTTCGAATGAATCTGCTGGTGGCTGAAATGTCTACAATTCATACACAATGAAAACTGAAGGTCCTTTATGATTGAAAATCTTTATCCTTCAAAAACTCAATACTTAATTTGAGCAGTTATTGCATTTAAATATGTTAAACCCGTTATCGTACGTACAGCGCAATATAAATTTAATAGAAATGCTGTCCCAATAACTGCGACAGAATTGGTGTATAGTCTTATCCATCATTCCGGCTGCCTTTTTATTTAAACACAAAGATGCTGCTGTCAACTATCCCTGTATACGTAAAAAAGTGCTTAAAACTGAAAAAAGAGTGCCTTGACATCGAGACATCCTATAAGACTTTTGGGCATTTGCGATTACCTTAACGTAATTTATTATTTTTAGCTATATAACTCTTTTACACACATTTCTTAAGTACGATGTGCTCGGAATCTGGCATCTTTAAGAGCCTTTATTTACTTGGCGGCCCGATTTCCCCAAAGATGGTTTTCGCTCACCAAGAGTAAACTGAATACACTGGTTTTTAATGTAATATAAACATTTTTTTTTTCAAATCACACAGATTAAAATTGAGTTGCATCGTGCTTATCTGTCACAAGTAAATTACGTGCCCGTGAATGGTCATTTACCGGGCGCCAAAGAACTTTGTTCAAGCAATTCAACCCACACATGTCCCTGAAGTCCATGTCTCTAATTTGTGACATTTTCAGTCGTCGTGGGTTTTATTAGCATAGTCTTGGCAGATGCTTCAGAGCATCAAGTGAATTATAGCTCAGAGTATTAGTCAGTAGAAACAAAGGGCACCTCAAGAAGCGCAGCTGCTATGCCTCCAGTCGCGTGTCGTCTTTGTTAACACTAATGCAAGTTTTGAAGTCCCCGGCTGTATGCGGTGCAAATTACTCCAATTTTGCATTTAAAACAGGAATAATTTGTGTTTGTAAATGGTGGAATGAACAGGCAAGTGGCCTGTATCATTACACTCTTTCTTCCTATAAGAATACATTTTATAAAAATATCGAGGCTGAAATTTGCAAAATTTTAAGAATATAAATTCGACGCTGACGTTTTGAAAAGAATACAGTGTTGTGTGTTGAAACTTTGTAAATACAATGCAATTATATGTTTTTAGCTAAACAGTATAAAATTCCTCTTTTCTTTTAACGGCAAACTGGCCAAAAAACAAAAAAAAACAGCACTACATGTTTGAGGATACCAAAAATATTTTACAAGAAGTTATGTGTCACATAAGTTTTTGTTGCCTGCAGTCTAGCTTCAAAAATTACTTCAACGCCATCAAAGTCCATAAAACGGAAATGTCATACGTCATAATCTAAGAATATTCACTTGAACATTTTCAGCCTGTAGTCGATAAAAAAAGTAAGAATATTCAGCCTGTTCGGGGAAAACAAAACAATATTCTCGTAGAAAGATAAAAGAGTGTAATGTCTTAATAGGACAATAGCAACCTTAAACTAATGTTCACCATTGCTAGATTCCAAATCTATATCGAGCTCTCTAGAAGTATAAATAATTAAGAAAATTTTCTTGTGTCATCGACGAAGTGAGTCATGCTGGCAGGTGCCAAGCGAACAAGAAGCGAGTGGCGGAAATTGTGTGCCCATATAATCATGTGATAACGAAATTAAATTTCTTTTTTTATTTTACGAGAACTGGCAGCAGCTTTTTTAAAGTCGTTACATTAATTAAATGTTTCGTCAGTTTTGAAAAATGCTGACTTGGCAAATTGATGGAGGAAGGTCTTAAGTGAAATATTTTCATAGTTGTTGTTTGCCTTAACTGCATGACAAACTACCTCCTAGCCACAAGTGCTGCTTTGTTTTGCCTGGGGCTGTTGCTGTAGTTGTTTTCATTTTGTTTTATGTTATGCTTACTTTCAATCTTGTTTTTTCTTTACGTAGTGAGCGTTCCCGTACGAAGAGCTCTTTCAGCAGTCTGGTTGCGTACAGCTCCAATTTGCCCTCCGTCAGAACGCAGTAGACTCTTTATACAGGAACGCTTGCTTATTTCCTTTCCTTAGTCTCCTTTTTATCATTTTTAGCAATTCGCCACAAAGCTAAAAGAATGTCACAACGCAAGCTCATGTAAGCATAAGCAGCAAGTCCAGAAGCGTCAATTAATTACGTCGGTAATGTAACACTTTGCCTCACGCCAAAAAAAAAATTAAATACATTAGATTACCAATGATTATCAACTAAAAACGAGAATTAGCATTGATCAATCAGGGACGATACACTGAAAATTGCTGCAAAGCATTATGAGCCACCTTATTAGGCTTGACTCCAGTGGTAACGCCAATCTGTCCTGTAGCTGAACAATGAAAGCCACCATCAATTGCGTGACCAGACACATTAACACGTGACACGCGTTTCAACATTGCAAAAAATTAACATTTTCAGTTTTATTTTTCATCGCACCACGCAGTTAGTCGTGTCGATTGCTTAGCTCATGTCGGCTTAGGTAAGAGTTTTTCGCATATGTTGTTCTTTTTGATGAAATTGAAGAAAAGGGAGAAGATATGAAGAGTGGCCATTCTCATCGAAAGGAGCTTCGAATCAAGGTATTGTAATAATATCTGACATGGACGGTGCATGAACAGAGGGATTCCCAGAAATAATCATTCCGTCCTGTTTGCCGTGTCTACGATGGATAAAAGCAGCCACCGTTTTCCTGAAACGATGCGACATCTTCCTGTTTTCTAAATATCGCTGCCATAACAGCTGCTGACATTTCTTTTTAGCATCGTCTTCATCGTGCAGATATACTTCCTACAAACAATTCCCGGAATCGAGCAGCATCTGTAGGCTCGATAAGACTGGAAAGCGGCGGAAATCGAGTCCAGCAGCATCTGTCGCGAAGACACTTACTAGCTGAAATAAAAAGTTAGATGATCAGAAAAGTCTTCACAAGCTTGAGCTATAGTTATCAAAACCAGACAGGTAATCATCACCAGAATATCGTCATACTAGAGCCTTGAAACATTTTTCTTCAGTTTAACCACAGGCATCTCAAACTTACTATTCGAGGAATCGATCAAATATCACTGATTTATGTACGCGTATTGAATGGGACGTGACCAACTAAAATGCACGGTGTCATCTATCTGGCCTATTTCATCGCTTTTGGGGTGTTTGTAGCAGCTTTCTCGAAAGCCCCTTCAACTTTTCGGGCGCGCAAAGCCATGTTTAGTTAATCTGCATCTAAAACAGAGAGGTGTATACGCCTGAAACTTCTTGTATGAAGCAAACATCTGTTTATGTTTGCGAATAAAACAGCTACGACTCTCCTGGTGCGAAACCTTCCCATGCTGGTCTATTTCAGGTCCTAGGCGTTTTTTCGCGGTCTGGGCTGCCTTGTTGTGTGCAACACAATGCTTGTTCTAAATCTGTTGATGTTGTTCTGTTTTAAAGTAGCTCTTGTTTAGGCTGGCGTACGGCAAATCCCTGTATGGTGTATTAGCCATATAAAAGAGTACCTAGCTAACCCCTCCCCTCCCCCCCCCCCCCCCCCCATGCCGCCGCCCCCTCCCGGAATCATTTTTGGTGATTACAGAGGGAAGCTCGATCAAAATAGAAATGGCCGAGCTGTAGCGGGTTAGCAATGCAATCAAGTATGTGACTTCTTACTCGAATTCAAAAACAATAACTGATTTCAGGCATTGGCTTATTCTTTAGCTCTTATTACCCAGGCTTGGTCACAAATGAGAAAATCTTGACCGATGTCGTGAGTACAGACCGAACGTAGTGAGGTCTGAATATACGACCGACGTCAAGATTCTCCCATGCAGACCGTCAGCTCCGTTAATAAGATGCTTATTATTTGGCAAACAAGAAATATTTAATTTGATTAAAGTAACCAGTCTGTACTAGCTGACATTTTTGCTTGTGAACGGCGATGAGCTGAATTTTTTTTTCACAAGTAGTTCTAAGTGGGTTCCATGTGGTTTCTGATGTACATTTTTTCAACACCAATAGCTCTGAAAAGCAAGACAATGAGTTCCTCTTTGACGTTGGCAGATAAAGCACTCACAGTTGCCTTCTCTGTAGTAGTGTTAATAAATCTCCTTGGTAACGGCTTGGTTTGCCTGGTTGTGTTCCGATTCCAAGGCATGCGAGCACCACTCAATTACCTCCTGGTCAATTTGGCAGTGTCGGACATGATGGTGGCGCTTTTTATCATCCCTGATTACATCGTTAATTGGGCATTCCAGCACCCATCAGGCGTCACAGGGAACTACATATGCACGTTCATCACTGGCGGAAACTTCGTTTGGGTCGGCATGGCTGCGTCCACGTTCTCTTTAGTAGTAGTAGCCTTTGAGCGTTACGCTGCTGTCGTTCATCCCCTCAACGAGAGATGGCGACTCGGTAATCGACGATTAGTTGTTGTTATAATAGCAAGTTGGTTTTACGCCATATTTTTCAATCTGCCCTTGTTTTTCGAGGTCCGACATGAAGATGGAGTTACCCACTGCGTCGAACATTGGTTAAATAGCACTCTGACGGAACAGCACAAATTGGGAAAAGTATACACAGTGTCCTGCTTTTTTATGTTTGGTGCAATTCCCATGGGAGCCATTGCATTTTTTTATTTAAGGTTGCTCTGTAAGCTTTGGAAAAGTGGTGTCCGCGCCACGCTGATATCGGAACAGAGAAGAATTACAGCAATACGGAAAGTGACCAAAATGGCAGCAATCGTGAGTATTGTGTACGCAGTGTGTCGATTACCAAATCTGGTGTTGTACATGTTGTCTGAGTATAGGCCAGAACTCTATCAATATGACTCAGTACCCTATGTCACCTCTGTTGTACTTGTAGGATTGAATTCAGCCATGAACCCTTTTATTTATGCTCTTCATAGCACCAACTTTCGCAAGCACATTAAAGTAGCCCTCTGCTGCAGGGGCTACCGACCAGCGGATTATCTTCGAATTCCATAGAAACTTGGAGGACAAAATCTTAACGATAGACTCAATTAAAATAATGCTATGAAGTTACAATAATGCTATTAATGGGGAAGTAAGAGCCAAAGATAAAAATCAGTGTAAAAGGGGATCAAAGGAACCATAATAACTTAATTATTCTGCCTTAGTTATGACTTGGTAGGGATGTAAAATTTTCTTCGGTATTTGTTGCCTTCAAGCGAGAATAAGTGCGAACTCGTTGAATATCATTTTGTTTATTTACTTAATTTTATGGTGTGTTTTCTGCTCTTTCTGCCATTCAAATGGACTTGAAAATGATATGTACTTTCTTTTCTCATGCCAGTTATATGATAGTTTACGTTTAAAATTCTTCAATGAAACATCAGACAAATATAGGTATCCTTCTTAATCGGAATTAGATATTAAAGGTGCACAGTCACGGTTACACGGTTTGAAAAGTTTAGCCTATATTTTTTTAATTTCGTTGTTTGTAATCCGTGTCAATCTTCTCCATCCTCAGCCATCCTTGCTCCTTTATGATTTATTATTGTCTCTTTGATGTTTTTCTGTTTTTGTAAAGTATTATTTTCAGGTTTCCTTCAATTTAAAAGGTAATTTTGTCGATGGACAAAATAACTCAAAATACCGTAACCTGGCAACTGTGCTCATTTGAGGCAAACGTATACAAAGGAAAAATTTCAAGTGTAAAGGACATCGCTTTGAAAATAAAAGCAGCATTTGATAGACATGAAGTAGGATCAATGCCGTTAAAGAACGAAACGTTTGCTTTTAATGAGTACAGTGTGATATCAAGGACTGCTCATTGCAGAATGTTCAGCTAATCAAAGCACCAATCTGGAATAATATACTTAGCTTCTAAATGGACCTAAAGCCCAAAAATAGTTTTTCTCTTTACTAAATATTTGCACCTGCTTGAGACGCATTGCGCCTTTTTGGCCCTTTTTAACCCAAATCTTGACTTTTTACAGGCTATAAAAGTTACGAAATTTGGCCATCATCTGTCGCACGACCGAGCAAGTAAGGAGTGTGGGTCTATTCCTGGTTTGGCGTCACAAACGTCTTAACATGCATGTTTACAAAGGCTTACTACGATGCAAATCCGTCTGTGACGTCAAACCAGCAATATAATTTTTTTTGTTCTCAGCAAGCTCACGCAGACTAGCAGAGGCTTTAAAAGGAAGTAAGTATGCAGGAATCAAGCACAGCATGTCAAATCTGTAACCTGTAAGAGAGAATGTTCAAAAACAGTCAGATAGCGCTCATCGGTCGTTAACTGGTAGAAAATGACAGAGCCTTGACTTGGTTGTAACTTACATGCATGATGGACATTTCCATCATCACTATATCCATAGAAATACATTTCAACGGTTATTCAGTCCGAATGCTATGTTGACTTCTTTCGGACTGTCTACTTTCAAGTCTGTTTTCTACAAAGGCTTCATTTCTATATGATGTGACGTCTACGTCGTCTTCTATAGGTGATTGTGCATCGGTTGGTGTTGGCCTTACAATATTCCGTTTACAACGTGGCTTACAAGTCCAGATTATGTTCTTTAAGCTCTTGCTAAACGGAGTGCTGTGTAAGCTGTACACTATAGGATTGATGCACGAGTTAAAAGTCACAAGCAGAATTGCCAGCTGATCCGCTGGAGAATCCGGTGTTACATAAGAGCTGAATTGGAGCAGAAGATATATGACGCTGCCTGGAATCCATGTTAAGATGTAGATCATGCTAATGATAAGTGTCATCCGGGTTATTTTCCTTCTGTTGAAGGAAATAAAGAACTTTTTATACCGAAGATATCAGATAAAGTCAAATCATGTACTAGCAACGAACCAAATGAAAACAGTCAGAACTCAGTAAATATGCAGCTGAATATAGAAATTACACCAGCCCTTTCTTTCTCGAGTCAGATATAATTTAGACTCCCAGGAGAGCCATTCAGACATTAAAGATGATGTCCTGTCCGTACTGCGCACTCCCAAGAATTTGTTTACGATTTGTTGTTTTGGTTAATGTAAGACCTCACAAAACGTACCATTTTGCAACTGGTTACATGAAACAAATTCAACGTTTCATGTCAAAACTCTATGCCTCGTACTTTCTCACAGTCATAGCTGTACAAATCAATGAAACTGCTGGAAAAAGAATTTAAAATGCCTCAAAGATAGGGTAAGCGGCCCCAACGAATAAAATTGATTCATATTCCATCAAGTGAGACTCACAAACATTGTGGTGCTGAGATCTGCGCAATACGGACTGAAAAAAATATTTTTAATTTTTTTTTTCTGAAATATACTTATACTTGCCAGGCTTCGCGTATT
>JAHPZR010019842.1:35000-52500 GCA_019787425.1 Platygyra sinensis
CGCAATAGACAGCTAGACACTTTGGACTTGGTGTGAACACAGTATTAGTCACTCTACTTTGCTTGAATTGTTCCTGTACACAATATAACACACTTCTGTAATTTACTTAGTTTCCGCCGAGTATTGCACCGTAATTACAAGCACAAGCAAGGAACTGACGCAATGACGAGACTACGGTACATCTGTTTTTGATCCCTTCGGTTAAGAAATAAAATCTATTCGACAGCCGATTGATAAAATGTGAAATCACATTGGTGAGCCTGTTATGACTTAGTGTGGGAGTCCTCATCGTGAAGATCTCTCTTTTCTTTTTGTCATGTGAGGTATAAAATCAAGATATTTTCAGTATTGTTTACAGCTGCTCTACACTGGCTAGAAGCATTCCATACTCACGTAGTGCAAATTACACAAAACAAATACTTCCCTCAAAACTTCATCAATTAACCTTTAAAGATTGCACTTACTGTAATGACATTTAGCCAGGTTTTCCAGCTAGCGTTAAGCGAAAGCAGTCAACCCACTAACCTGAACCGGTGTCGTTAATGTGCTAAAGTTACATTCTAATCTTATGGGCCTTTGTCGGCACACGCAAACCCTATGTACTTCACCAGACTATTTTTAAAAACCAATTAGCGGATTTCATTTGGATATTTGGATGAAGGTATTCAGCTCCGGAAGACCATATATCACATGCCCTCAAAAGCAACGTCATTTGGACCTGTGATCAAGCACTCAATTTCTCTAACAATTTGTCTAGCTTCATCAGTAGTGCAGAGAAACTCAATATACAAAGTTCAGTACTGAGGGACATGAAAATAATTGACTTCGAAATCTTTTGCACGCAACACATCGCTTAAAGGATGAAGCCACTCTGAAAGCCTATTTGCTACCAAAATCTCTTTTTGATTTTAGAATTGGTCTAAAATAGTTTTTTTAGACTAAACAGAATTTAACGAAATTAAAAGAAATAGAAAAGATGTAGTTACAAAAACCAGGGAAAAAATCAATATTAACGGCACTTTATTGCAAATGAGTAATGAGACGCAATTTTATAATGTGTTTTCTAACCAAACTTGTCGTCAGTTTTTAGGAGTAACGCAACATGTCTAGAGATTAAAATGTTAACATGTACAATGTAGTAGGCGCACAAGTTTTAAAATTTTATAAGTTTATTCGAAGATGCGACGATTAATTGTAACTGTTTTTTTGCAGTGTTTTGTAACGGTTTAGTGTGTCTTGCACTATCATATTGTTTATGTGTATTTTTGTATTTTAGTATAGGCTTCAGTGTCAGTATGGAATAACTGATGAGTGGGCTAACTTCGTGTTGGCCCACGAAACAGAGCTGTTTTAAATTCCATACGCACTCAAGCTCTGAGAAGTCTCTCGACATATTATACTGCATTGAGATTGATGTGTTTTAAGGTACACTTCGGGCGTCATGTCTGAAAATAAACAGCCACCAGGAACTTAGAATACAGCCATTACCGATATTCACACTTCGAGTTTTTAAGAGCTAAGGGGAGAGGGGATGTGATTTGCATTCTAAGTGGAACTTGAAATAAAGTGAGAAGCAGTAGTGTTAGTAAAAACGCATTTCTACTGATTCCAAAATCCAAACAAATAACCAATCAATCATAACTACCGTTCTTTGGTACTACTGTGTTGAGGGTAAAGTCGCTATTTCATTCAGATTTCTTTTTTGCTGTCCGAGAAAAGAACTAGGCAAAATAGTTCGGTGAAAAACGAATACATAAACAAACCGACGGTTCTGTTAATGATAGTAAACAAAAATATCTCATCCAACCAGTGCTCCGGGCAATTAAATCACCATCTCCATCGAGAAAGCCTGTAGCACTATCGTCCAATACCTCAACTCGTTTAGACGTGGATAATAATACACTTGTAAAGCTTCATATTGTCCACCTAAATAGTCAAGTCGAGCTTTTTAAATACTTTCCTCCAAAAAAGCTTGTTACCTATATAAGCTGTAAACCAAGGAGTTATAAAAATGATGTGAAATAAGGTAGTGACAATTTTCTAAAAGATTTACGTAAGAGTTATTGACCTCGTAATCTTCGTCGCATTGATTTTAAGGTCACTTATTGTATCGAATTTTTCGTCAGATCATAAATAGAGTGGAGTAGAGATTTTCATCTTAAATCAGGGTAGGTTAATCACACACCCGACCCAATTTTCCGGGACTACGCACTACTGAACCATCTCACATATGACCACAAAGTTTGACCTTTATTACTGGATTTTAGTAACGATACTCTTTTTTATCCAAAATTCTAAAAGTTGAGGAAAACATCAGGTGGAAAATTCTTCTAACACAAGAAAGCATAACTGAATGGCATAACGTTACTTACTTACTTGCTTAATCCTGTTTGTCCCCAGAGAGACATAAGGCAACAACAATCACTCTCCATTTATCCCTATCTTGGGCGACATGTAATGCCGCCCTCATCCCAATTGAGTTTTACCTCACCGAGGTCCGCCAAGACAGTTCGGCGCCAGGTGGTTTTTGGCCGACCAGGTTTCCTTTTGCAGGGTGTTGTCCATCGCAAGGCAACCTTGAGGATACGAGATTGATTCATTGTTTTCTAAGTACTTGACCGAGCGATCGGATTCATCTACGTTTAACTTCCATGACTAACACTCTGGCAACCAGTTTTTCTGTAAAGCTCCCTATTCGAGATCTTATTTGGCCAAGGAATGAGGCAAATTTTTCGGAGACACCCACTGTGGAAGGACTCAAGTTTACTCATGTCAGACTTTATGACACGTCAGCACTCAAAACAGTGCAGTGGGACAGATTTCACATTGCTGTTATACAGTCGGAGCTTGGTCTTAAGACTGTACTGATTTGACTTCCAGATAGGATAAAGTCGGGCAAATGCTCCGCTTTGATGTCCTGTTGCGCCCCATTGTCATTACTGATACGACTGCCCATGTAGGTATGTGACGTCATCCACAAACTTAAGTGGTTCACCACTGGCTGTGATCGGTGCAGTCGGGGTAGCCTTCATACACATTATTTGAGTCTTGGTTGTGTCGATCTTAAGACCTATTTGCTTAGCCTAGGTTTCCAGGCACTACGTTAGCATAGGGTAAAATAGCCCTTCGTGCAAGAAGCCTAAAACCAATTTCGCAAGGAGACTTGCGTTAGATGGCCAAACGAACTCGCGAGTTTCCCCGCAAGCAAAAGCAAGTCTTAAAAAATCATTCCAAGGCTACGGGCTTAGTCTTTCGAGTCCAATATACTGAGGTATATTACAACGAATTGACTTCACTCGGCAACTTTCGTTGACTTGGGTTGGGTGACTAAAATGCTATGCTGAAAACTTGCGTGCAAATTTGATCTTTGCAAAAGTAAACGTAAGGCCTGACCTAACATAGTCGCCAGTAGACTCAAGTTTTCCACTTTTGTGTACTTGCGAGACCATTTGGGTAGGACTTAAGGTGAAATGGACCTTCGACATGCGTGGTGTTCCGATAAAATTGAACAACATTCTAGTTAGCCTCAATGGCATTTCGCTCGTTTGAAATTATCTCTGATTCGAGAGAGGTTATGTAAGTGAAATATCTGTATTCAGTTGCCCTCAGTAGGTGTAAACCCTGCATCGTTATACTGAACCATCTGACTAGACTATTTATGCATCTGCTCTCTATCCCAGGCTATAAACACTCTTCAAACAAACTGACAAACAAACAAAAGAAACAAATAGCTAACGGTTTGCTATTTGTTTCTTTTGTTCGTTTGTCAGTTTGTTTGTTTTTCCTGTTCAGACTGTGTTTGTTTGGCTGCCTGCTCGTGCATGATTTGAATTCATCTAATGTCCTTGGTATATATAATGATTTTTTTCTTTCTTCACCTGGAGAAAAGTAACCCTTATAACAGTAATCATTAGCATAATTTAAACTATAACATAGAGATTCCAATCAGCGTCATATTTCTTCGATTCTTATTAAGCTCACACGTGACCAGGGATTCTCCAGCAGATCAACTGGGAACACTGCTTATCAGCTTCAACTCATGTACAGCTTACACAGCACTCCATTTGGTAACTGCTTCAAGAACATAACTTGGTCCTGTAAGCCACGGTGTAAAATGAACATTGTTACACCAACTGCGCCCATTACACGACCATGTGTGGAACATACGTCACATAATATAGAAATAAAGCCTTTGTGGAAAACAGAACAGAAAACAGAGTTCAAAGCGGAGAATGTTAGAAAAATGTAAAGGTAAAGTCTTTCTGGATGAGATATTTTTGTTTACTATCGTTAACAGAAAGTTTGTTTATGCATTAGTTTTTCACTGAACTATTTTGCCTAATTCTTTTCTCGGACAGCAAAAAAGAAATCTGAATGAAATAACGACGACTTTACCCTCAGCAGGGTAGTACTAAAGAACAGCAGTAAACTAGTTATGATTGATTGGTTATTTGTTTGGATTTTAAGGAATCAGTAGCTGAAAAGCGTTTTTACCAACACTACTGCTCCTCACTTTATTTCAAGTTTCACTTCGAATGCAAATCACATCCCCTTCCCTCTTAGCTCTTAAAAACTCAAAGTGTGAATACCGGTAATGGCTGTATTCTAAGTTCCCAGTGGCTGTTTATTTTCAGACAAGACGCCCGAAGTGTACCTGAAAACACATCAATCTCTATGCAATATATTATGTCGAGAGACTACTCAGATCTTGAGTGCGTATGGAATTTAAAACAGCTCTGTTTCGTGGGCCAACACGAAGTTAGCCCACTCATCAGTTATTCCATACTGACACTGAAGCCTATACTAAAATACAAAAATACACATAAACAATATGACAGTGCAAGACACACTAAACCGTTACAAAACAACGCAAAAAACAGTTACAATTAATCTCGCATCTTCGAGTAAACTTATGCGCGTGCTGCGTTGTACATGTTAACATTTTAATCTCTAGACATGTTCCGTTATTCGTAATAACTTTGGTAAGAAAAGACGTAATAAATTGCGTCTCATTACACATTTGCAATAAAGTGCCGTTAATATTGATTTTGTCCCTGGTTTTAATTTTGTAATTTAATTACATGTTGTGTAGTTCGGTTAGTCTCGCGTGAGTTCAGTTTAGACCAATTAAAAAATCAAAAAGAAATTTTGGTAGCAAATAGGCTTGCAGAATGGGTTCAACCTTTAAGCAATATGTTGCGTGCAAAATATTTCGAAGTCATTTAGTTTCATGTCCCTCAGTAAAATTTGTATATTGAGTTTCTCTGCACTGCTGATAAAGCTAGACAAATTACTAAAGAAATTGAGTGCTTGATCACAGGTCCAAATGACATTGCTTTTGAGAGCATGTGATATATGGTCTTCCGGAGCTGAACACCTTCATCCAAATATCCAATTGAAATCCGCTAATTGGTTTTTAAAAATAACCTGCACATAGAGTTTGCGTGTGCCGACAAAAGCCAACAAGTTTAGAATGTAACTTTACCACATTAACGACTCCGTTTCAGGTTAGTGGGATGACGGCTTTCGCTTAACGCAAGCTGCGGAGAAACGTGGCCAAAAGTTATTGCGGTCAGTGTAATCTCGGAAGGTAATTGATGAAGCCTGTTGTGAGGGAAGTATTTGTTTTGTGTAATTTGCACTTAGCGAGTATGGAATGTTTTAGCCAGTGTAGAGCAGCTGGAAACAATACTCTTGATTTTATACCTCACATGGTAAAACAGAGATCTGCACGATGAGCTCCCACACTGAGTCGTAACAGGCTCACCAATGTGATTTCACATTTTATCAAACGGCTGCCGAATAGATTTTATTTTTTTTAACCGAAGGAATCTCATTATTGCCTCATTTCCTTGCTTGTCATCACAGTGCAATACTGAAAAGTGAGTAAATCACAGAAGTGTATTATTATATTGTCTACAGCAACAATCCAAGCAAAGTATAGTGACTAGACCTGACTAATACTGCATGTGTTTGCATCAAGTCCAAAGTGTCTAGCTGTACATTTCGATTATGCGAATTAGAGTTATAACTTACCTTTCTAACCAATGTGTAATTCTAATCCATTTTTTCTAATAGGGTAGCATAACACCGACTATGCAACTGTGAATCAACATGGTGTCCAATGTTATTATCTCCCTGTGCTCGATCATGGTTGCTATTAATTTGATTGGCAACTCGCTCGTCTGTCTGGTGGTACTGAAAGATAAAACCATGAGAACTCCCATGAATTTCCTACTGGTTAATCTGGCAGTATCCGACATTATTGTCGGCATCTTCTCCACATTCAGGTTAGCTAGTGAGTTCAGATAAATCAGCTTAGCGCTCGAAGAATTCGTAAACCACTCGTCTGTGGCTTGTGATTTACAAATTCTTCTCGCGGTCTATCAGCATCCCTCGTGGTTTATCAGCTTAAGTATCTCTTTACTTTGTAAAAGTCGAACAAAAGACTATATCATAATCATTTCTGATGATCAAACTTTTTTTGTTAAGAATAAATTTCTAACAATGTGACACTTCAAAACTGCGCCATCGTCATCATCGTAATTATCAATAACAACAACAACATCATCATCATCGTCATCATCATCAACATAATCATCATTGTAATTGGTTCCGCATTGTACAAAGGAGAGAGCGAGCACTAAATATACATTGTAACTGTTATAAACGCCATTAAGTTTAAATCAAGATTGCTCTGTTCTAGCGATCTTGAAACAATTCCTTTGCACTAACCAACAAGTTTTTATTTTTTTTTTCCATAGGTTTCTTGATGACCCTTTCAAAAATTATCAAGGCACAACAGGTGCTGACGTTATCTGCAGTATGTTGACTGGAGGAAGTTTTATATGGACGGGGATATTGGCATCAATGTTATTCCTCGTACTGATTGCTGTAGAGAGACACTGCGCTGTATTGCACCCTTTGCAACACAAGACTGGACTGGTAACCAAAAAACTGAATGTCATTATTGTAGTCTGCTGGACTTATGCCATTTTATGGAATGTTCCCTCGTTTTCCGTTCGGCGCTATAATGAGGAAACTGGAAGCTGCTTTCTACCCTGGCCAATTCCCTACCTCGGTCAGGCTAGAGCTGTTTACTGGGTCTTCACCACCGCTGTAGTTCCTGTGATTATTATGGGCTATCTCTACACTCAGATCATCCGTAAACTATGGAGTACAAAGCAGCCGGCATCTGTTTCGTATGAAAAAGCAAGGTAAGGTGGGGAGCCGAGGGTGGAAAGCCTAGGATCGAAATATACGGGAATCAATGAGCTTTCAAAGAAGTGTTAATAGGCAATTTCTTATCGGTCTTTACAAACGAGGTGGGCGTGCACGGTTAAGTTAAGTGGGAATCACCTCAGAAGCAAGGGTCGAAATTGAAATTCAGTTTGAAATGTTGTTATAAATTCTAAAATTTATTAAAGATGATTTGTAGTCCGTACTGCGCAGCTCTTAGCACCCCATGCCAAATTTTGTGAGTCTCACTCCATGGAGTATGAACCAATTTTATTCGTTGCGGCCGCTTACCCTATCTTTGAGGCATTTTAAATTCTTTTTCCAGCAGTTTCTTTGTTTTTCCACAGCTATGACTTTGTTTCATTAAGTGAGGTCAGAAAGTAAGAAGCATAAAATGACGGTTGACATGAAACGTTGAATTCGCTTCATGTAACAAGTTGCGAAATGTTACGTTTTGTGAGGTCTTACATGATGAATCAAAACAAAAATTGTAAACAAAGTCTCGGGAGTGCACAGTACGGACTGCAATTTACCTTTAATGTCTGAATGGTTCTCCTGGGAGTCTAAATTATATCTGACTCGAGAAAACTTCTATATTCAGCTGCATATTTACTGAGTTCTAACTATTTTCATTTGGTTTCGTTGCTTGTACATGATTTGACTTTATCTGATATCTTTGGTGTAAAAAGTTCTTTTTTTTTCTTTCAACAGAAGGAAAATAACCCGGATGACACTTATCATTAGCATGATCTATATCTTAACATGGATTCCAAACAGCGTCATATTTCTTCTGATCCAATTCAGCTCTTACGTGACCTTGGATTCTCCAGCGGATCAGCTGGGAATTCTGCTTGTAACCTTTAACTCGTGCGTCAATCCTATAGTGTACAGCTTACACAGCACTCCGTTTAGCAAGAGCTTAAAGAACATAATCTGGACTTGTAAGCCACGGTGTAAACGGAATATTGTCAAGCCAGCACCGACCGATACACAACCACACGTATTAGATGATGTAGACGTCACATCATACAGAAATGAAGCCTTTGTAGAAAACAGACTTGAAAGTAGACAGTCAGAAAGAAGTCAACAAAGCATTCAGACTGAATAACCGTCGAGATATAGTGATGATAGAAATGTCTATCATACCCATTCTAAGTGACAATCAAGTCAAGGCTCGGTCATTTTCTACCAGTTAACGACCGATGGGCGCAATCTGACTGTTTTTGAACATTCTCTCTCACAGGTCACAGATTTGACATGGTGTGTTTGATTCCTGCATACTTACTTACTTACTTTTAAAGCCTCTGCTAGTCTGTATCTGCTTGCTGAGAGCAAAAAACATTCTACTAAGGTCATTACAATTGCTCAACAATTCTTGGTATTTCCAATACTATTTTCAATACTTCTCACAGAGTATTTAAATAACTCGACTCGACTATTTAGGTCTGCAATATGAACATTTACAAGTGTATTATGATCCACGTTTAGCCAGCATGTTGCCAAACGAGTTCAAGTATTGGATGATAGCGTTGTTTTCAATTGAGCGCCGTTAAGCCAAAACAAATGTAATCACTCCAGCCAATCACAAAGGACACAGACAATCCAGTAAACCAATCAAAACCTCAAAGTAATCACTCCGGCTAACCACAAAGAACACAGACAATACAGTGAACCAATCAAAAACTCAAAGTAATCACTCTAGCCAATCACAAAAGACTCAGACAATACAGTAAACCAATCAAAAACTCAAAGTAATCACTCTAGCCAATCACAAAGGACACAGACAATATAGTGAACCAATCAAAAACTCAAAGTAATCACTCTAGCCAATCACAAAGAACACAGACAATACAGTGAACCAATCAAAAACTCAAAGTAATCACTCGAGCAAATCACAAAAGTCTCAGACAATACAGTGAACCAATCAAAAACTCAAAGCAATCACTCTAGTCAATCATAAAGAACACAGACAATACATTGAGCCAATCGAAAACTCAAAGTAATCACTCTAGCCAATCATAAAGAACACAGACAATCCAGTAAACCAATCAAAAACTCAAAGTAATCACTCTAGCCAATCACAAAGAACACAGACAATACATTGAGCCAATCAAAAACTCAAAGTAATCACTCTGGCCAATCACAAAGAACACAGACAATACTGTGAACCAATCAAAACTCAAAGTAATCACTCTAGCCAATCATAAAGGACACAGACAATGCAGTAAACCATCAAACTAGAAGTAATTACATGCAGCTAACAAGAAGCAGGAGACAACGTGTGTGACTCTCAATTGGTTTTCGGTCTTGCTTCTGATTGGAAAGTGGCGCGAGTTTTCAGCCAATCGTGAAGCGTAGCTGTTGCTAAACCAATCACTTGTCGCGATCGACACTCAAATGAAAACCGCTCAAGCCCATATTGGTACGATAACTGAAAAGCCTTTGTCGTATTTTTTCTGTTGTCAGAGGATTTGTATTTTTTCAGTGGGTATTTTCAAAATTAGTGGAATAAATTAATTTATGGCATAGGTATATTAGTCTACTAGTAACATGTTGATTTAAGTCATAAAAGTCCAAATCAGGAAATCTCTGTATTAATCAGTTTTGTTTCAGATGAAATGTGGTTTGCTCAGAACGAGTTTATGATCGATGATACATAAGAGCGACGCTGTAGCATGTATCCTGCCTCGCCGTTTACAGAATAACCAGAAACATGTTAATGAAACAGAGCCGTTTTAGACAGTACAGAGCAGTCTTTGGTTGACCACATGCTGTGGTTTCCATATGAACACATCTACGTGTTTCCATGGTCATCGCTTGTAAATATAATAAACAATTACAAACTGCCTCTCCTGATTGGTCAAGAATATTACTTGCCTTGAGTTCATTGTGTTTACGTACGTCGAATATGACCCATAAGTTTGCAATGATTGACAAAGATAATTACTTAACCTTAGCATTTACAATCGCGGCTTTGTTATGACTGTTCTGTTACTAAACCCTGAACAACTGAGCCACATCAGTAGCTTGGCACCTTTTCAGATTCGAAAAATTGATTAAGGTATGTATAATGTTCTTTTTCTTTGCTTTTAACTGTAACATGAGTTACTCGAAAATTTCAGCGCAAAAAACTAATATTCTCTTTGACGAATATGTAGAAAGGTCAGAATATTAGATGAATAACATTAACAGCTCGATATTTATTGTTCAAACTAAAATTTATCACGAATCTAATTCAGTCAAGTACATTTTTATTTATCCAAACGAGGTTCTGAAACATTTTCACTGTCGATGCTGCTAGGATTTCACAATCTTATCTTAATATAAGCATAATTTTGAATATGCTGCAAAGTTACCAGTTAACAATGAAAAGAATGACCCTTAAGTTAAGAAATTGTCAAAAGGAGCAATCGAGGAACAATACTTGTGTAACTCGGTCACTGAATCAACATCATTCTATAACACTACAAAAATCGCTTTACTGGTCTCACTCTATACCCTGTTAAACAAAGTATAAATTTTAGCAAGAAAATTAATATTTTGGATTCAGTTTAAATGGTACATTTTCTGGTTTCACAACATTTCTTCATGATCTTTATTCTGGTGACAGCTCTACCAGGCTTGGCATAGTTAGTGAACAATTGAGCAATACTTCAACTTCATCCTAAATCTTGAATAAATATCGCAATTACAACCTGGGGTTCTCGTTCAAAAAAAACGTTGATACTGCATTTACTTCTAATAGCCAAAGCGTTGCTTCATGTTCGTTTGTAGTGTGTTGTGTTAGCTAGAAATAATATTAGCTAGTATTTTTATAATTTTTTTAATTTTGTACTCACCAAATAATGTACGCAGGAAAAACGATGCTTTATTAACTAGCTTTAAATCTCAGTATTTATCAGATGAAATTGTGATGTGACTTCAGGCAGTTGAAGGAAATTAAAGCAACATTCAATCTCTTGAAAGTTGCTCAAACGCACCAGTTGCCCTTTCCAAGGAAATGTTTTATCCTCGAGACAAAATATATATTCGCTTCAGCCTAATACGTATGCTATTAAAATCAGAAAATTTTAATTTGATTTCATTTTGCCCTGGGATATTTTAAAATTTATCATTTTTTTCCTTAACGACGTCTTCGAAGCATAAAGTAAACCTAACTTTGGTAGCCTTTGCGTCAGTGTATCGTCAGTGTGATCGAGACGAGTGAGTGAGTGAGTGAGTAATTAGGTGAAAAAAAGAACCGTGACAAAGTAAAACCTTTTCTACAGTCGGACTCCTTTCATTTGAACTCCGTTATTCAAGACGAATTCAAGGTTAATTCGAACTCAGTACGATTCCCTTGGATTTGCCCTCCAGTCTTTTATCGGCTACTTCGAACTCAAGATATTTTCTTGCTTTTCTCGTTTCCCCAGAGAGTTTATTTTCATTATCTGGTTTTCATTTTCTGTGCCATTCTTCGACTCCCTCAAATGCTGTCTAGTGATTTGATCATGACACTGCAGTTTCCGCATTGTTTGAGATTAAGTGCTCTATAAAAACTCCTTCAGGATGTTTCCTGTAGTGATGTGATTGTTCAATGTGGCACGTATGTGATTAATATCTTTCCTTTTTTACTTCAAGTAGACGTCAGAAGAACACAACCAGTCCAAATCACGTTCGATTTAATTTTAAATCTAACTCGGTCTCTGTATTATATGGTTAGTTAACATAAAATTGAGTGTTGCCCCCAGTTAACCTTACAATCCCGGCAGTGTTGTATTTACGTAAGAATTACGGAAAGATTACTCGGAGATCTTTTCCTTTTTATGTCTTTGTAAATACATTCGGTCTACTGGCTGCTTAAGACTTTAGATTTAACACTTTCTGCGCCTGTAGGGAAACATTATTTGTTCATTGTTAACTGAGAAAATAGCTCATCAGTTACTTCGTCTCTACCCGACAGGGAAGCTTTCTTTCAGTATCAGTCATTGTGCATCCATTGTAGTCAGCATGGTTAGCAGAGTGGTTATTTCCATGTGTTCCGTCATGGTGGTAGTAAATTTGCTGGGGAACTCGCTCGTCTGTCTTGTTGTTCTAAGAGATAAAAACATGAGAACAACCATGAACTTCCTGCTCGTCAATCTGGCAATATCTGATATGATTGTTGGTGTCTTCTCTACATTCAGGTTAGTGATTCATTACTCCATCTACTTCCTCTAAATTTCCTTCAACTACGTGTGTTTCCGCGAGCATCGTTACTATGAATGGTGTTGTTCGGCGAGCAACTGTCCCTCATAGGGAGGCATAGCTCGCACACGGAACTGGAAGACCTCTGAGAAACATTTAGTGTGATTCGTATATATAAAATCTATCACGTTTCAACATACGTGGTGTTTACGTTGTGCTTCCCCAAAGGCATCATCCCACTGTCAAGATGTTTGTCGTTGCTGGAAAGAGCATAGGTAGTTTTATTAGTTTCTTCTACACTCAAAAACTCTTCCTTCCTTCACGATGTTTTACTGCTTCGACGGGCCATTAACAAACTAAAATGTACCCTTAAGCGAAAGGTAAAGTTATGCTTATCATGTAAATCTCTCCTCCAACCAATGTCATATAAACTGACAAATTTGAATATCAACTCTACATGTTAATGCAATTTCAATTTCTTAATGCAATTTCAATCTCGCAGACACTGTTTTTATTGTTATCTTTGTTCAATAGAAGAAAAAAGCATCTTATCAGTGAATGCCTTTTCATCTCAAGCAATCAGTCGTATGCGCAGTTTTAACTCAATCCTGAGCTAACGTTCGAGTTAAGTTCTAATCAATGCCCCCAAGACTTACTCGCGGTTGTTCGATTTCTTTAGTACTTGTTTGATCACACACTGAATGGCACTCCACTCAGACATGCTAAATGTATTACATACAAAATGTTAAATTGAATCCAACAGCTTTCTATATTTGTGTTTTGCCCCAGTCATGGCAAGAGAGGACTCTCTCCTCATCTGTAAACTTATGTAACATTCTAACGTTTTAGTCTGTGAAAGAAATTTTATATTGTGATCATCAAATAGAAGCTATTAAGCATTAAATAAACATTAGATTATTCCGTGCATGAAAAGCCTATGAGCTCATGGCTGCCCTCGGAGATTTTATCTTTTAAAATACAAATATTAGCCCACTGAAGAACGACGTTATATAGAATATAAAGCTATATAGAATAAGCAATACAGACATATGCCCTCCACATAAACACTCTATTGTCTTTATGTTCACCACCGTATTTTCCTGCAGCTGCGGCGTGCATGCCTAAAACCCTAAAACAACAGGATTTTATTTATTAAAATTTAAAACTTTTATGAGTACTTGTGGCTTCCGCCATCAAAGAATCCTCTTAGGTTAAAGTAAAAAAAAATAATACTCTTACAAAACCATTTTCTATTCCAATATTGGCCATTTTGCAAAGCAGGCAACCTCGCGTCTGATGGTAAAGCGTGGGAAATCTATCGCCTCAAAATGTCAAGGTATTAAGATTTTGCCGTGTGATAAGTTTTGGCCAATGTCAACAAAGTAAAATTGAGTAGTGAATTATAATTAACAATGAGATTTTATGTTCGAGATAGACGACAATTCTGTCTAAAAGTTAACAGTTTACAATTTCAAGCATTGAACTTCACGCTTTAGAAAAATCACCCAAACTGAATCTACGTACAAAGCTGATTTGCAGTTGTGTACAAGCACTCATTATTTTCATGATGATTTTATTCAGTGATTTATTTCGAGTTTTTTAATTCAGTTAAGAAACCGTAAACGTCATTATTCTAGTCTTCTGAAGAATTTGATTGTCCGAACGTTTCTGCATGTTCATTGTTAACCCTTTAATGCCCAATAGTGACTTATAGATTTTACTCTGTCTAACGCCAGACGATTTCACTCGTCAAATGGAGGCCCCTTGGGCACTAAAGGGTTAAGACACTCTCTCCTTTAACCCTTTAATACCCAATAGTGACTTATAGATTTTACTCTGTCTAACGCCAGACGATTTTACTCGTAAAAGGGAGGCCCCTTGGGCACTAAAGGGTTATTAATTCAAAAGAACGAAACGAGAAACGTTGTCATTTTGCAGATTACATCAAGTCACTGCGCGCTAATGGCTGATAGTGCGCGATGGCTCAGCCAATTGCGGTACGGTCGCAGCATTTGCATAAATAAACTAGTAGAAACTTCTACTAATTTGCTATAGAGCTGTTTACAATTGTTTTGAAAAATATGCTTTGTGAAGTATCGTTAGTTTTGAATTTATTTATTACCTTTCTCTAGGTTTTTCGTAATTAACCCTTTTGAGAAACTACGCGGTACGTCTGCCCATGTGGTTTGCAGTTTACTGACGGGTGGGGCATTCATGTGGACAGGGATTTTAGCTTCTGTGCTGTTCCTCGTTTTGATTGCTGTGGAGCGTTATCATGCCGTGTTATACCCCTTACATCATCAGACTGGAATGGTAGTTACAAGGTTAAAATCTATTGTTGCCTCCCTGTGGGTTTACGCATTCACCTGGAACATTCCAACGTTTGCGCTGTTTCGTTACAGCAGTCAAAGTGGACGTTGTTACCAAAGTTGGCCCAGTCCCTACTTGGGTCGAGCCAGAGCTATTTGGTGGGTCATTAACACGGCTGTGGTTCCTGTGATTATTATGGGCTATCTGTACATTCAGATTGTCCGCAAGCTAAGGAAGAATATACCAACGGGAAGAGTTCAGTCCCAGAAAGTAAGGTAGGCTACCTGAATATCGAATTGCATTTTTCTTGCGCAGTATCGTTAACGTTACACGGCTGAGACTTGCAGGACAATAGTAAACTGAAGGAAAATCAGCTAGGTCTACCTGTTATGAGAAACATCACTTCTCTAGTGACGATGACTGAAGCGGCAGTTCGAATACACGAACAGAATCATGATGATGTAAAATTAAATTTCAAAACTCCGGATACTTTGCTGAATATGAAAGAATCAGTACGGTAAATACTATTTGTTTTTACTGTTCTTTTCCTGTTATAACATATAGATATGATAGGAGCAGGCTGGCGCATATAAAGACATTCGCAGTGAACTAATTTTGAAAAACACAGATGCAATGTCCAGTTAAACAAACACACAGGTTCTTTATTTGTTCAGATATGACCAGGATTGAACGCTAATGAGATTCAAATTTCTTATGATAAGCATCACTAAGTGTCCTCATTAGTTAAAAGTCACCTAAACACACACCATTCTGTTGAATATGGAGTAATATGAAGATGTCAAATAACTCTAACAAACACGAAGTACTAATCAAACAATACTTGAGTTCAATCTTGGACATGAATGTATTTGTTTTCTAAAGACGTCGACGTTTTCTGTAAAAATCTACCAATGTTCTCTTGCCCTCTTGCTAGGAGAAAAGTAACCCGGATGACACTTATAATAAGCATGATCTACATCTTAACATGGATTCCAAACAGCGTCATATTTCTTCTGCTCCAATTCAGCTCTTACGTAACGCCGGATTCTCCAGCGGATCAACTGGGAATTCTGATTATCACTTTTAACTCGTGCATCAATCCTATAGTGTACAGCTTACACAGCACTCCGTTCAGTAACAGCTTGAAAAACATATTGCAGTGTTGCAAGCCGCAGTGTACAAGAAACGCTGTTGTGCCAACCAGGCCTGTTACTCTTCAAGGATTGAAAGAGACATAGACGTCACATCATATAGAAATGAAGACTTTGTAGAAAATAGGATCGAAAGTAGACTGTCAGAAAGGAGTCATCACACCACTCAGAGTGAATAAACATAAAAAAATACAAAAGTTGATGGTTAAGGTATTTGTTGAAAAGCTGATCCTACCGCATGGCGTTCCATGCCATATCCTGTAGCTCATACCGGATCTAAAGAAAGGTTACGAACACCTCTTCTATATAAACTCTGGCCTTTGCTATGTTTTAATTATGTTTTAAACAGACGTTTGAATTGTGACAACGGGTTTTTCCGCTGTGGCAACGGTTTTTCCGCTCTGAACTCTAACTGGGGAAAACAGACGTGAAAAAGGCCCAACTGGCTGGACAACTGCGCTTGACTGGGAATTAGCTCGGAGCGACTCGCTTGCTGCGGGAAAGGAACTTGTCACGGGTTCCAAAGTACCGTCGGATCTGCTACAACTGAAATCAGGACACTCAGAGAACTTGAACTTCACACGTTTATTCTTCGTACTTCGCTGTAACGACGAGACGTAAAAGTCGTAAAACGTCGTGATATAAATCGTAGTCCCCCGAGATGTAAATCGTAATACAATGAACAGAGTACTTTACTTATACTAACGCAATACACGATTGCGTCATTTAAGGCACAAAATAAAGACGGTTAAATAAAGTCAGCTTGAAACTAATGACAACCTAAAAGGCATAAATAGACTTCTGAATACAGTCGGCTCCTAAACTCAGTTTACAAGATGAATTGCCAACAAGACGTAACAAAAGCCATATGGCGTATGCTGTATAATCAGCCTAAAAAGCTGCATAAAAACACCTTATTTTTCAGCTTTGGTAAAAAGAAACTTTAAACTGCTAAATGCCATTTACTTGTATCCTCTTTTTATCATTTCACAATACTGAAGATTTAAACAGCGACGACTATCATTCGAGTTGATTATATGGCTAGTGTTTGTAGCCGATATAACGCGCGCTCTGATTGGCTAAGTGCAGCTTCACGCCAGGGCATTATTCTCCCGTAATGCACACGGGCCGATTACGGATTATGCAAAATAGGAACGAAAAAACACCAAAGGTTATCCAAAGCTAGACCACATTTGCTTTATTCATATTGAAAATCGTTGTGATACAAGACGATGAGTGGCGATTAACATTCAGAGAGTTAATGAGATACTATTTTAAGGAAAAATGAAGTTACATCAGCGAATTACGAACAAGTTAAGCTTAATTGTTCAGGAAGAAATGGAAACGTTCATACACGAAAGGAAAGGAAAACTGCTAGTGAAATGAAAACATTTTGGACTTACCGGCTGCTGACCTTGACTACTTGTTGGCAATTGAAGTTTTTTATAGATATCGGAAACGGATAGCCACGATTATGAACCTGACACCCTGTCGGGCTTGCAGCGAAGTTTCAGGAGCGTACATGAGAGGTTCCGGCCTTTCCGAAGCAGGTCTCCTTTCATTGTCCTTTCACCATTTAAAAGGCAATTGTTGACACCAGCGCAGTACAGCAGTCAATTAACATCAACAAATTC
>JAHPZR010019842.1:57500-63544 GCA_019787425.1 Platygyra sinensis
CGCTAAGAACATTTCATTCTTTTTGTCACTCATGCTCGAGATCTGTGAATTTGAATAGCAGTAATCTTTTGACAGTAGTGACAGCATATGGATTAAATCAGTTGGGTTTAGATAACAATATGTGGCCTATTTTTGTAACTCAATGCACACAAATCCAGGAAGGTTAAATTGCACCAATTGCGATATTCAAACTTCTAAGCCTGTTTACACAGAATATTTTCTTTACAATAAAATAAACAAATTTCTTTACACACAATACGTTGCTGTTTCACAAAAAATGACAAAAAATGACAAAAAAATGCATGGCTGTAATAGTTTTAATTGCCATTTACAGAAAAAATATGTTTACCAGTCATGGATGTTAACTTCAATAAATATTCAAACGTTTCTTTTTTAACAGTCGTATGCACAGTATTTATATTCAGTAAAAACCATTTACAGGTGTTAAACAGATCTTCGAAAGCGGGGGCAGCTCTAGTGAAAACTATTACTAGTTTAAAAATATACGAGACGTGTTGCTTGAATGGACGCCACGAGAAAATGTGTTGAATATCAAAATTTCCCGACACCCTTTGCTTTGTTATTATCTTTTGAATGTTCTAGCGAAATTTCACGACAATCCGTCAAATCTACATACCCTATAAATTCGCTCAAAGTGGACGTATTCCTCCAAAAACAAATGCGAGATTTTAGCTTGTAAAGGCTCGTAAACAACTCTCGGCACGCCTGGAGATTATCACGCCTAATAAAACCGCCAACCAATGGAAAAACAGGACCTCCTTGTGTCTCTGACAATAGATCACGATTTCCCGGGAAAAGCAGCGCATTGCAACACGTTTTTCTTATCTCGCTCAGTGCAGTTCTATTCAGGATGACCACATAATATTGGGCAAAGACGCCAATGGTTAAGGCAAAGGTAAAGCCCGCGCCAAAAGGGTTAAAGGCGGAGGCGGAAAATGTTCCGCTGAAGAACAAGACGTCAAGGAATCGACGGACAAACCAAGAGCCATTGTTGCTTTCGGCAAGGCCGGTGTTTTTTTCCTTTGCTTGACAAAATGGAGCTTTTTCTTTCTTCTTTGGGCCGGTTTTTCGTTTCTTTACCCAAGGACTTTTTTCTGCTTTTGATTTTTCCATAGGAGTTAGCGTAAAGAGCTTCCACGTAGGAATTTTTGTCAAGTGCGTGATGTAAATAAAATATGCAAATGACATGAAATACGAGCGATAAGTGTTTGCCGCGAAAATTTCCCGAGGAGTCTCGTCCGTTGACAAGATTATGTGGTTTATTAACTTTATTTGAAAATACGTTTTTTTCGAAATAACTCGGTGGCTTTTTGAGATTTTTAATGTTTTTCTTTTGGAAACACTAGATAAAATGACAAACTTAAATTTTGTCAAATAAAAGAAACGATTTTTTTGCCTCTGAAGGTGGGAAGTAACCTTAAGGTGCGAATTGTTAAGCTTAAAATCCAGAAAAGAGTTTTGAGTTGCAGTTGTTAGTCAGTTCTTTCGGAAATAACAAATAGAATATAATTTTATAAATATCTGAGGTGAAGGAAAAATCTAAAAAATTCCCTTGTCGAGGAACTAAAAAAAAGTTAAAAGTGATATTGAAGTCTTACATGGATCGTATCCCATGACAGAGGCATTTGTGTTGACCACGTGGAGGTCAATAAAGCTGGTGTTTTGTTTGGTTCAGTGGCTGTGACAGTATTGTCCATTGAATATTTCAAGGTATTACTTGCCCAACAGTCAACCAGTATATCACATTCCCTCTCAGAGTACCCAGCAAATAGGAAAGCAATCATCCCTTGTACATTTTAAGGTGAGAACAGTTACGCTTAAATCCACAGAAGAGTTTTGAGTTGCATTTGTTACTTTAATTCGACTGAAAAGTATTAGAAACAACAAATCTCTATATTATTTCAGTCAATATTTATATAGTACTGAAATATTCATTGTAGCAATGTCTAACAGAAATGACAGTGAAGGTGAATTTTTTTTTTCCAAAATTAAAAAACATTTATCCAATTGGCCGCATAACGGTTAAGTATATAAACGAACATGTACAAACATATAGATTACTTCATGGTTGGTGAGCGCGTACGATTTTTAGTCACGAGTTGTGAAGAATCGAAAACGAACGATCGAGGCTCTGAGCGAGTGAGTTTGCGATTCTTCACAACGAGTGAATAAAAAGCGTAAAAGCGAACCAACCAGGAAGTATTTTTTTATTATATGAGTACTGAGATATTACCAAATGTTTATAATTTTGAATCACAGTCAAATCACCACAAAAGACAAAGAAGTCGCGAACCCAATATCGCCTTTATTTAGACTCACTCAATGTTGCTAAGACGCCTAAATACTGGATTCGAATATGCTTAGAAAGGCGAAATTGCACTTTAAAATAGTTCATTTCCAGAAAAAAGATTGCATAGTCCATTCAAAGAAAATTAGGCTTAACTTACGTTGGACAATTGAAGAGTTTCTGAAAATATTAGTTCACATAACCTTACAAACCGTTTTCTACTCTGAATCGGAATCGCGAGTACTTTCAGTCTTTTGTTCCTCTTTGCGGACTTAATCTCAATTTCTGGAGTGGCCAAGATCGGCGATTGATTAAGGCAACATTGAACAAAATTGATGTTAACGATCTATGAAAACTGAAAAAATAGGACTTTTTGTCAAGATACGAAACTTCGTGGTGACCACAGGCCGCCCGCAATATAACTTGAGCTAACACGGAAACGATTAGCTATCCTAGAAATTACTGACAGTTTATCCATGTTTATGTGTTGGCGTTCTAATTGCAAATAATTTCATGTAAACATGTCATTTAGTTCCAGACACATATGTTGAGGGGAAAACCAGCACCAATCCGTTTGAAGTTTGCTAATTGTATTTAAATTACTTTTCTTAGGACGGACAACTTATTAGCTCCAAAAGAACAGTTACTGTACCCCCAACACCTCAATGGCTTACCGTTGGATATTAATCCTTCTTGGTCTGGCGTTATTCACCTTCAAACCATGCGTTGTCCTTTCGCGGGCATCAACTGCTAGCTTGGCCGCCTTCACCAAGACAGTTGAAAAATATTCTAAGGCAGCTTCCGTTCCCAATACACTCATTGGTACCTATTCTCGGTCCCGAAGCGTCGCCGCAATAGAATTACTGGAACAGGAAAAGTTAGAGGAAGCTAAAGAAAGCCTTGCACAAACAGCGTTGACTTTATCTGTACTAGATGTCGGAGGAGGAATTGCTTTGCCCGTGGCGGAGAAAATAGTGGACTACGTCAAGACAAAAAGGGAGTTTGAAAACACCAGAAGAGCCTTTGAACACTACAACGAACTCTTGGAGCTTGAATTTAGGAGACCAGCAAACATCGACCAAAGCGCCCTCCAAAGGGCAAAGCAAGCTTTGAAGAATACATTTAAAGCTGACATCGATAGCTTTCCTCGTTTGAGTAAGGTTGGCAAAGTCTTTTCCAAAGCAAGCAAGTGGTTAAAAGGAGCTTCAGTCTTCGACGTTCTTGGGCCACTCACCGACGCTTTGACAATTGGTCTCAATATCTGGGGACTGGACATTGCCATCAGAGATAACAATCCCGCAGGTATTGCCGCTGCCTCGTTGAGTATCGCCGCTGGAGTGGTTGGGTTATCCACATTTATTGCTGCAGTAGTAACAGGAACTGCCGTGCTAGGTCCAATTGGAGCTTTAGCAGGTGCGATTCTTGGTATTGCAGCTACATTAGTGGAGCTACTCGCATCTCCAGGTTATGACAAAGCAGCAGTGGAAGCGTACAATGAGAGGCTTGGACAACTTAGGAACTTAAGGGACGCTTGCAGGGCTCGAATAGACAAGCGGATGGAGATACTTGAAAAAATGGGATCACCGTACAGTGACGTCTATGTTAACAACCAGGCCGCCTGTATCTCGGACAGGGGTTACCATTTGGAAATGTATGACGTGCAAACAGATTCCAAAACATCTTTTTATGAACGAAAATATGTAGGTTCCGAACCTCTTGGGATTTTCGAGGCACAAGCAGAGATAGACGATGGGCAATACCTGTGTATTGGAGAATATAACTTTATTTTTAGTCCCATCAAGCCACTAAATCCACCTTTCAGTGGCTTGGGAAAAGAGCAGGGGTGGGTTGGCTTTAGTTTTTACGGTAAATTTAAGGAGGGCACTGAATATGGTGGGGTTCATATTTTTGTGGATTCGGATTTTATTTCTGATTTCGAGGTAAAAGGTGTTGAAATAGACACCGCTAAGCATACCCCACGTGGCACAGATTCAAGTACGCACCAAAACGACGTCATCAGTATAGGTGATTATAAAATGAAAAAGTCTATCACGGGAGCAACACATAATATGGAAGTCAAAACTCGCAAAGGACACGATTCTTTAAATATAAATGGCATGATAGGAAAGTTCGAGAGTTCGTACCAAAACAAACTTAAGGCCGATTTGGGAGAAGGAGAGAATGTTCTTTCATTCCAAGGAATTTCTAAGGATCGCAATGACATAAAAGGCGTGTTTTTTGATTCCAAAACGGGTGTTGTGAAGTATTACCACGGACAAAATAGAAACACTCACACGCTTGGCACCGTAAGAAATGTTGGTCTCTTTAGTGGTTCACCATTTGATGACCACGTGATCCTTTATGCCGCCGATTTGAAAGTTGTCCAAATAGGTGGGCAAAATGTTTATGAATTTAACTGTGATGACTTAGTGGCCACTGATTCTTCTGAACCTCGTCAATTTCAAATTGTTGAAAAAAGCGCGTCGTCTCCGAAACTTAACCTGAAAACGACAGGCGCTTTAGAAATTAAGTCAAATGATGTTATTCTTCAAAATAAAAAGCTGAAAATTTTTGATACAGCAGGCCAGTCACCAAGACCTATTTTCGAAGTATTGTTAGAGACGGCGTCAACAGGTAATCTATTTATTAACGATGCCGGATCACGGCCAATAAATCTCGAACATATTAATCCTGTCTTAATTACTGGCGAGAAAATAAACTTGAATTTTGGTCCCGGACAAAGGTTTGTTAATTACGAAGATGGAGACAAAAGTGACTTGTTGTTTTTGAAATGGCCAACTCACCAGACGAGGGAGAAGGGCTTTTACGGGATTCATATGAAAGGTGGCACTGATTACGTGGTCATCAGCGACAAGTATCTACTCGACCCATCTGGTATTGATGGTGAGTCACTCAGGCTCAGAATGCGTAGTGGCTTCACATCAAGTGAGCCCAATCCTGACAAACCTGGCACATACAAAAAACCAATTATGATTTCGATCGACAAACCTAATAATTTTAGATACGGATTTACGGTGGAAGTACTAGACGGTGAAAAAATAGTTAACGAGTATGGGGATGAGTTGGTTGATATAAGAAGTTATTTGAATGATTATAGTTCGCCCGAATATATAAACCTCTATGACAAATACATGGAGGTAACTCGTAAAACTTTGAATATTGAGACTGAGGAAGAAGATTGAGACACCGTGACAGAACCGTCATTAATCAAAGAGCCGAACAATATGTAACTACCAATCTATTTGATTTGAGTTGTTTGTGTAGTCTTACCTCTAACGTTGGAGCGAATCGATCTAGTAATAATGTTTTAAGTCAGCAACGTGCCATAAATCAAGCTACTAGTCACCGTGATGGGTACTTTAGAGAATTAAATAATACCATTGCCACATATGAAGGGGTATGTGTCTCCTGATCATGGCGTATTGCTATAAAATTACGCTTTGATTCCCAGTGTTATTATACATTGTGTAAACATTTATGAAAAGAGAAGATGAAAAGGAAACAACACAGATGTGAAAAAACTATTTTGTTTCGTTTCTTATTAGCGTAACTTGTTTTTGAAATCGTTGTGTGCACATTAAAGTTCATGATCCAGTGTGTGTTGGCTGCCTTCAGTTTTTAAATTTTAGAAGACAGCAGTGGAAGATATTTGTAGCAATTTAAAGTTAGGTTATCTTGTCAGATTCCGAGGTTTCTTCAAGTCATCTTCCAGAGT
>JAHPZR010019844.1:0-2500 GCA_019787425.1 Platygyra sinensis
ATGCGAGTGTTTGGATCGGCAAAAATAAGGCGAGAGCGTCACCAGGTGGTGAAACGCGTTATTTTACTTTTTTTCCTTGACGAATTCTTGATGGAAATCTTAAAGTGCTTTATATTATTTGAGTAAACCAGGTATATCTCACATTTTCCAAAAAAAAAAACAAAACACAGAAGTCTACAGCAATCTGATTCCATTTTGAGCTCATACGCTATGTCCTAGTTTGCGCGAGTCTCGCGCAGTTCATTCAGTTGCAGAGCGCGCGACAGGTATGTGTAACTCCTTAGTGGGAACTCGGAGTTATGTTACCTTTTTTTCCCCGAGAACCGAATAATGTATTTATAGAACTATTAATCAATGGAGTTCGAGATTTACACTGTAAAGGATCTGTGACCCGCTACCGACCAAGAAAACGACTAAACACAATAGATAAAAAAAACACTTTTCGGGTAAAGCGCGCGCGTGGTTCGAGATTGCATATAAGCGTTTTCGAGCGTTTTAGTGTCGACGGGGAAAAAGCTGCGTGAACGGTAGTGGTAAGTGCGGATGTGAACCAAAGCGTGTTAGTGTTGCAGGGGTTTCAATAAAGTTTGAAGTAGGCAGCCAGTTTGAGAAGAGTAGGCGACGGTATTGACAAGGGGCCGCAAGGCCCCTTTTGCTAAGGGGGTCTGGGGTCACACAGCGGTTTAAACGCAAAAATCCAACGCCACTTCCGGTTTTCGCCGCCTCGAACTTCGTAAGAGTTTGAAGAGAAAACCTGCAGGACTTCTGTAGGAAAATGTTATAAAAATAGTACTGTGAGAGAAAATTACAAGCTGGGAGGACTTTAGGATGTCTATCACTAAATGTCCTGGTCATATGCGAAGTTTAAAGCTTAACTTTTCAGCGACTGTCTTAACTTTGGGTTTGAAAGCGAAAATTGTCGAAAATTTAAGACTTTGTAAAGCGAAAGTTTTGGGGGGGAACTGCGCTGCACTGCCCCCCGTTTGACCGCTGTGTGGTCTGGGGCATGCCCTCCCCAGAAAAATTTGAAATCTGGAAGCTCTGAAACACTATTGCTAGCGTTCTGGGCATCAAATTGTGTATAAATATAAGTACGATTTCTTAGTACAATGAGGCGTGACCTTGATCTGGAAATTGAGGTAAAAAGTACATCCAAGCCCATTAAAATAAATTTTAATTTTGTTTGAAAGGATCGTTCTTTAATTACTTCAATTTAAGCAGAAAGTAGCCGACGTCTCTGATCGAAGAAGCCGACGCTCTTCGTCGGACGTCGGTGCTTATTGAAACCCCTGGTGTTGGAAAGAGCCTAGGACAAGAACCAGTTTTTAACAAAATAATGAACTCTCATCAAATACAAGAACTTGAGAAACGTTGACGTGTTCTACATTTCAGTTCCCTCGTGCCCCATTCAATTTTGTCGCCAGGCAGCAAGGACCAAACTACAATGAGTGTTGAGATGAGAGGGGGAGAGGGGGGAGTTAAATAAAATATTTAAGCAGCAACCGGAACGATGATCCTGCTGGTATACGTTGGATCAATGTAGTGATCTAATCGGCTTCACAAATTAAATGAAGAATATGAAGGCAGAAACCGACACAACGTAGAATGATTTTTGAAGGTGTACTATATTTCGGCTGGCCAAACCAGCCTTCTTCAGGTACAATGGGAGTTTTACATTGGCACGTGTTTTTATGTAGCATATTACCGGAAATACGTAAAAATAGTTGACAGTGTGAATTAAAGATAAACATATGGTGAAATGAAATAATAAATTTACATAATAAAAGAAAACAGTTAAAATGTTTCTTCACGGATGTTAAGACCGTCAGGATCTAGTGTTCTGCCTTTTTAAATTAAAAAAGCCTCCCTGGCCTTGCGAATACAGTCTCGGTTAGAGAAGATTTTTTCGATGGGTATTAATTGCATGTCGTTAGCAGTGTGGTTAGGAGAGGACAGGAAATGTTCTGCGGCAGTAGTAGGTTTAGATTTGGTGTTAGGGTTATCTATTGGTGGTTTGCATCGAAAATAAAAATCGTTACCATTCAATAAATTAAGTCAAGAATCAGGTATATGACAGATAATTGATAGACAAAAAACAACCCCGAGATTTAGGTCTGTGCGGTTTTTCATTGCCGCGTTATTCGGTAAACAGTTTCACCTAAATTTATAGAGCTTTGTATGGAGACGCCATGTTGGTGCCCTTCCGAGGGGCACCAACATGGCGGCCGGAAACCAACAGAAATATCTGTCACTGAGTTTTGCCACTGAAACGAAAAATTATTACTCTAGAGTTCTGAGACATTGAAAGTAATACTTCTTCTAGTGCAAGAACTGTTCAGTTACCAAAAACGTAAGCGATAACTGCTCTTTTGACCTACGCGTGATCCTTCTCGGACCGCCATTTAATGTCACACAACGCATAAACTTGGAAATTCAAATGTCCTTTATAAGAAAATGAGGAAACCTATCGAGCTTAAACGTCGTAAAACGCCAAGTTTTG
>JAHPZR010019844.1:7500-10000 GCA_019787425.1 Platygyra sinensis
CATTATAGTTTAGATGGGATTCTACGCGTGCTCTGATTGGCCAAAAACCCATGCATGTTTGATCTGAGTATAAAACATAAGAAAAGCGTATTTTATTGTTTTCGCCATATTGCCTCTAGTCAACATTTTTGCTAGAGATGGCGAAAAACAATTTTTAACGAAATTTGTGATGGAATTTTCTCAAAGCAGCAGAAAGTTCAGAAGACGAGGCATGTAGCACTTGAGTGGTATTAAACTGTGTCAGTTTATCAATCTGCGTGCCTTGTTGTTTCTACAGATGGTGCGTAAAATCTACATCATAGAGCCAATTAAGGTTAAGCCGTGTATTACACTCCGCACATAAGAGAACACAAGAAAAAAATGCAGAAAACATTCGCCTGTGGCTCGTGTTTTCTACATTTTCCTCGTGTTCTCAAATGCCCGTCGTGTCTCATCACAGTAAAATACACGGCTTTGGCTTCTTTACTTGTTAAATAAAATACATCGAGTTAGCAACAACACAAATGAGTAGTCCTGTACCTCTTCCAGACCTGTATTTTGATTCATTCTCTTATCCTGGAACTCCTATCATTTCAAGCGCTGGGGGCATTGTTTAATTCATTAATCTCTTGTTTGCTGAGTTAACCACAAACTTTGTTTGGAAAGCTACAGGCCTGTATGAATGCAAAATATTTATCCCCTATTATTTTTTAACCTATTGTTGTTTTCTTTGATTTTTTTTTGTTATAGTTACAATGTATGTAGTGCTATGATTCATTACGTCGCCCACTTCAACATTTTGCTATCACTATTATTACTGCTACCAGTAACAATTCTATACACATATTAGTATAAGACAGACAAACTGTAACAAACAAATTACAGAGAAATCTTATCCCCAGCAAAAGTCAAACACTAAAGAAACATGATCTGATGGATACTGCAAACAAGGAAGACGGACATCGGGTATACAGTCATTCTCTGGAACTTTTAAGCATCCTGTCACACCCAGGTTGTGTGTGTGCCAAACATAATCTATGGTGTGCTTGACTTCTCTGTCAGGACGAATCTTCCATGTTGTAAATTCTGGATGACCTCCCGTGGCTGTAACATAGGCATTTCTCATGCACAAGTACTGGTTTTCCTCCATCAGTCCACACACCGGTTCCGTTGGCTCGGCATTAAAATCCCCAAGCACCAATGCAGACTTGTCATCCGTAAGACTCGCTGAAATAGTTTTCAAGAGTTCAGCTCCCTGGCTACACCGCAAATCCTTGAAGGCTTCTTTGGCTTTAAAGTGAGTTACAGCACAGCAAAGAGTCCTGCCTTGGACTTTATCGAATAAGTTGGCTATCAGTGCAACTTGACTTGTCGGAAGCCCATTAGAATCTGTTAGCGCTACATCTTTGTGGTTGACAAGAGAGAATCTTTCTTTGTCGTAAAACAGAGCGCAGCCATCGGGGCCTGAGTTGTTTGGGAATTTGAGACACGGCGAGTCCTTCTTAGCTACAAACAATCCTTCATAACCAAGTTCTTGGAGTGATGGCGAAAAGTAATCTTCAAAATGGTCCACCTCTTCTAAGGCTATGATGTCCGGATCATAGGTCAGAACTCCCTGAAGAGATCTTAGTTTTCTCTTTGACCACTGGAGAGCTTTTGGGGGACACTTGATGAAATTTTCAGTTGGACTTGAGGTGCTTAAAGCTGGGAAAAAAAATCATAATTGTTAAACAGGCCAACCCTTGTTTAAACACGAGCTTACGTTAGTAATCAAAAATTAGATCTATTGCAGAACACCGCACAACTCCAGCTAACTTATAAGAGCTGCTGGTAGAATGAGGCACAAAGGGCTAACACTGTTGTTATTTAATGTGAATATGTTACAGGAAATTCTGCATCAGTGACCAAAACTTGAACTTCAAGCTCATAAGTAGTTAATGTTACCAATTAGTAATATTAATCAGATGTTGGTAAGTTAATTGATATGCCATGAAATATGTTATCATATAAACAATAACTTATCAATATCATTGTTACTCAGGGCATTGCCTACTTCCCCCATCTCTCGTAAATGGGCGCATCCACTTTTAGAGCTAAAAGTTTGAAATTTTCCTTTGTTTGTGACATCCTGTAAGCGACCACTTGGCATATAATAGAACAAAAACTGGATAATAAGGTGTTACAAGATAATTGTGTTTCTGGCTATTATAAGAAATGGACATTTCTCAAGGAGAACAACCAAATTTTGTTTTGAAATTGACTTTAACATGAATAAAACATTGCCCTGGAATTGACACATGGGGTAAGTCTTGGTAGTTACCATATTTTAATGAGGAAAACTTTTAGCAACCAACTCCCATAAGTAAACTGCTAAGCTTGACAGTTTGGGTGGTGGCTTACGGGAGGTTCCATTTGTATTTAAATTCTAAGGGGATTTTTGATAAAACTGGCTTTATCCATTGGGTTTCTTGTAAGGAAGGGCATCATGTCTGCAGTCAATGGGGGTGTGGCTACAAAATGA
>JAHPZR010019844.1:12500-42500 GCA_019787425.1 Platygyra sinensis
CGTGCAAATTAATTCCAAATTGAACTCGAAACCGTATGATTACCTATACAAATTGCATTCCACTTGGTTCAATTACCATTATAAATCATGATATTATCATATAATACATATAATGCTGTCCCTTGACGACAAATAAAAGCTAACCACAATCACAATCAATTTGTCCCAATTTACCACTGCTTCAGGAACTATCATGATATATACTACACAATTAGATTATGAGCTCGAGATCTCTCTCGCATGATAGTTGACAAGGGTGCAGCCCGAGTCAACTATCACGTATAGAAATTGAGAGCGAATAATCTAATTGAAGGGGTGAGTGGCACAAGGATAAAGAATATAACTTAGGACCAGTTGCTGGCTGATAAGGCTGAAATTATCCAGAGTTAAGCTGTATTTTTGTTTTGCATGCGAAACAGAAGATTTTGTAATCTGGAATTTTTGTTTCTGTTCACTTTCGAAAGGAATATTCAATGCTCCATAAAGGTATTACGTCTGGCCATGGAACACGCTGACCGTGATAAATGTAAGATCGTGTTTACTTTGCCAGAAGCAATGATGGAATTTTCTGGGGAAAAAAAGTTAAAACTTAGCCTTAGCACTCGTCAAAAACCCTTTTAACATTTGAAAGGTCAAGATATTTTTTCCCTTAGACCTGCCTCATGCAAAGAATGTTTCATTCTTCATTCTTGACACAGAGACATAGTTTCTGCTCAATAAATGTTGTCAAAGTGCAAGTCTCTTCAATTTTAAAGGAAAAAAAAATTTTCAATGTGACGAGGTGGATTTGAACCCGGCGTGCCAGCACGGCAGTCTTCTACCCTAACCACTAGACCACCGAGGAAACGCTACCGATGAATGGCCCGATTTAAGTACCATATCAGAAACCTGAACGCTATAAAGAAGCTAACCATTAACCCTAACCCTTGTCAGTATTTTCAGTGCTTAGGCCTATAATCAGTATTTACTTTGTGTACGCATCACAAGGTATCCAAGGACGGTTTGAGATATGGAAACAAGTCCTAACCATCTTTTAAATTGTTTCCGGGTAATGTTTTCTCGCAAAACGTTGCTAAATATTACGTTATGTTTTTGTGCGCGCAAAAGAGTTAAAGTTTTTTTAAACTTCTTGTTCAATCTAATTTTAGCGTGTGGTCAAACTGCGAGGCTATTTTAGGAAAGACACCTGATTGGCCAATTTAATGACATAATAACATTGAGGTTAATTTTAGCAGCTGATCAAATATGCAAACACCTTGCACCGGTATTTTCGAAGCGCATTTCGTGAGGTTCCTGTCAAGCACTTTCAACAGGCTTTCCAAATAGGTCTCCCTCAATCAAAAACGATGTGGTTGTTCCAGAGAAGCACTTTTTTCGTCTTGACACCTAAACTCTGGTCAATATTACACAGCAATTTCAAAATTAAGTATGCAAAAATTTGCACTGGGATTTTCGAAGCGAAAATTCTAACAAACAGGAAACAAGTATTTAGCTGCCCTGAACTTTGAATAACCTTTCGAAAGATATTTTTTTATTTATTAACCTGTTCAGTACTTTTCGAGAAACGACTTTCGTGCGTGTTTATTGGAAAACAATTCTTGTCAGCAGCCACGGCATGGTGCATCTTGGGAATAAGTCATGCAGAGAAATGACAAGACTTATTTTCGAAGTAAACTAAGGTTAAACACATCAAAGAAAATTTTCCTGCCTGGCGCCTTGGAAACAGTGCTCTTCAAAGAGACCTCTCTTGATCCAAACGTTGCAGTAAGTTCGCAAAATATTACACAGCACTTCCAAAATTAAATATACAAACATTTGCACCGGTATTGCACCGCAAAGCATATGTTTTAGCTGTCTTGCGCTTTAAAATGCCTTTCCAAAGAGATACTTTTCGCTTCAATTCGTTTGGCACTTTCCGAGAAATGACAGGTTAGAAATTTGAGTCTTGCTTGGCACTTTGTGTTAATCATTCATCATTCATGCAGGGAAATGACATGAATTCCATTTTATGGCTTAAGTTGGAGAAACACGTATAATTTTCCTGCCCAGCTCTGAAAATGGTTTTCAATGCTAACAGTGCAGCAGTTTAAAACATATGTTTTTTTCTCTTAGCCCGCTAAATTTTCAATGATGGACACGACCTGATGACCGTTGGCCATTGCTTGCGTGATCATGGGAACAAGACTAAAAATAACTTTGACAGCGAGACACGAAGCTTAAAATAGATTGAAAAAGATTATCATAGGGCACAGGGATGTGTTCTCTCACCTGATAGTCTCTTGCCTTTGCCTGGTAGCACAGCAGGAAAAAAACAGATGTTGTTTGCCAGAAGTTACTGGAACTACTTTGGGTTTAGTTGAAGTTAATCTGCAGGATATCCTGGCACTTTGCAGCTTTTGGTAATTTCAGCTGGTTTCTTGTCAAAACACGAACATTTTAGTAATATTTTAGGTGAAATTGGTCCATAGCTATTTGACAGCTGCTTATAGAACATTCAATCACTTATGCCGTGTTGGCACTTACACATTTCTGCAATTTTGTTGGTTACTATGTAGGTGAACTTTTTGTGTGTGTATTAGGCTTCTATAACCCTAGCAGACGTAGGAAGAGCTTACTGTAAATGTAGACTTAATAAAAGGTTTTTGCTCTTGATTGTGATTGTCTTTCTGGTGGGAAATACCTCTTGAAAACGCTGAAAATGGCATTTGCTAGACTCTAGATTTCAAAATTTTCTTGGGAGGAGTGCCTACTACTTTTTTTATATGCATATTCTTTGATCTCTTCTATTGTTTTTTTTTGTTCTTTTTTTATATACTTAATTGTTTAATTTGTTGTTTGATGTTGGTTTTTTAATTTGACGCAGGACTCATGTTGATAGCAGTTTTTATAACTGAAATGGTTATCCTGCATAAATATGTTTTATTATTATTTTTTTATCAGTTATCCAGTTCAAAACTTATTGGGAATAAATAATTAAAATAAAACAACTGATTAAATTATCATTTATAGTACTGTTCTTTTCAGGAAGTGAGACTTGTTAAATTTCTCTGACGGAAGGCAATTTTTGGCAATGTCGAAATGTTTAATTCATTTTGCTTCCGGGGCTTTGCTTCCGGGGCTTTCCCCCTGCACCCCCAACGGGGCTCAGCCCCTGTACCCCGCTGGGGGCTTCAACCACCCTCAGACCCCTTGCTTGTGTGGGAGCCTCTGGCCCCCATATAGCCGTCTACTTTCAAAATATCACTGTCTACTTCAAATCTTATCGACAGCCCTAGCTAGTAGATTTATAATGATAATTAAACTGAGTGGAGTGCGATTTGTATAGGTAATCATACGGTTTCGAGTTCAATTTGGAATTAATTTGCAAAAGTGAGTTTTTCAAAAGCTGAAATTGCACGAGCCGCTTCGGCGAGTGCAATTTCAGCTTTTTGGAAAACTTACAAGTGCAAATTAATTTCAAATTGAACGAGAAAAATGGTATGATTACTTATTAATAACGCAAACATGAAAAAATTAGTGCGGAAAAATTGCCGGAAGATGTTTCTTGAAGCCATTTTCTTTGCATTTGAGAAAACTTTTTTCAGAGTTTCTGTACAAAATTTTTGTCAATGCTTTATATGAGATCATTGGCCTACAACATTTCTCATTATCTTTCTGCAAATCATAATCGAGAAGTACGATGTGTAATTTGCACTGGTGTTACACATTTTGCACCAGTGTTACACTTTTTGCACTGGTGTTACACTTGAACTGCACTGCTCTTAGCCAATCAGAATCGAGTAATTTTTTCATGTGTATTATTGGATCTGAAATCATACGCACGATTTCAAGAAAGCATATGCGTGATTTCAAGAAATCATACGCTTGATTACAAAATCAAACGAGCACGCAGCATGAGTTCGTTATTGAAATCACAAGATGATTTCAGACCAAAATTACACAATTTAAGGATGTTCGCGCCCATTGCTACTGCGCATCTCTTGTGCGTACGCTATTCATTGGTCACGAGCGTGCCACGTCATTTTCAAGCGCGCGCACCGAGTCGAAAACTCAACAAAATATAGAGCTGATGGCCTTTGCGTTAACTTTGTGTGCGAATATTTTTGTTGGATGCTCGGTGACCCCCAATTGTTTTTCAGCAGATCATTTCCTTTTCTGATTCTTTCCATTATACTAAAAAACAAAAAAAATCTGTACGTGGGAAGTTTTAATTATTTCTCATATACTATTCAAATAGGGTTGAATTTGTACGTGGATACAGGTGTGCGTAACTTAGAAGTTGTATTTTTTAAGGCTAATTCTAGCTGATTTAATGACATACAGTACCGGACAGAAGTAACCTAACAGAAAAATCAACACGGAACGCGTTCTTGGAGCGTTCCAATTAGCGTTCCTTTGGCGTTCCGTTGGCGTTCCCCTAACATTCTGGAACGCAAAATAGAACGCGTTCTAAAGAAAATTTCAGAACGGAAGGAACGCAGGAGCGCGTTCTGAATTTTCTTTAGAATTTTCAGTAGAACGCGTTCTCGTTAGTTCTTCCCTGAAGGCGAGCTTTCCGAAAGGAGCGAGCGAAAGCACAAAAAATAAACCATATGCGCAGTAACCACAGACACAAGATCAGATTTCACGACATTGTTTCTTCAAAGTTAAATACATGGAGGTCCAAAATATTCAAAAAATGTTTCAACAAAAAGAACTCAATTGGATGTGTTAAACTGCTCAGAAAACAAGAAATTTTATTTATGCTTTTCCGCGCGACAACTTGATTCTCACGAGAGCCGAGAAATTGAATATGCGAAAATGAGTTAATTATCGACTTCGGAGGACAAAACGAAAGCAAATACATCAGAATCCGCGGTTCATTCTTGTACTATAACGGCTTACATTAAAAAAAAACAACAACGGAAAATAAAAGCGAAAGACACATGGAAAAATCAATCTGAAAGCAAGAGATCGAAATATTTACAGCGCTGTGAAAGAAAGATAAAAGTTGGAAATCAAAAAGACCGTAAAAACGAGCCCATTATTTTGACATAAATGATATTTCAAGTGTGCTAAATTAGTGCCCATTTAGTTCTTTTCTCAGCAATTCTGTAGTAGCTGAATAAGATTCAAATAAAATATTTGAACGAAGCGAAGAAACTAAACAAACAAACTGCGGAAGTCGCCGTAAATTAAATATGCAGAAATCCAGCGTGCAAACGAAAACACTGTTCGCTTTTAATTTCTAAAATTCACAAATAGGCAACCAAATGAAAGAAACGTGACAAGAAGTTCAATAAAAATAAAGTTTCATTCACGATGAGGGGAAAAAACTTTCTGAAAGCAAAAAAATGATCAAGTTTTGTAAACGTGCTTCCGTGCGTGACCGCATGTTCAAATTATATTCCTCACGCTAATTAAAGCGAAAGCTTGAGATTTTGCGGCCAACTTTTCGGTCAGTTTATCGGCCATGGCTTTACCAATAGTTCCAAAGGTCGAATTCATCTTCGAAATAATGTTTTACGTTACTATTTTTCTTTACGGAAGTCCAGGAAGCTGCTTTAAATCCCGGCTATAAATCTTCGGTCGGTAAGTAAAACTCACTTGAAAGCGAGCGCACCGATCGTATTGAAAAGTTTGATGACTCAGTACACCTTGATCTTCCATTCTGAAGTAGTTTATTTGGCCCCAGCGCGCTATGATTACGCAAAGGACGAAAACTGAAACTTAAACTTGACGTAATTGGCAAAGAAATGAAGGAAAACGATGAACTTGCTTCGACAGAACTTCAAAGAATTTTGTTAGCACGCTGCAATAACATTACAGTCTCTGCACGAACCACAACTCAGTTCTCAATGGAACGCATTCTCGCGTTCTCAATGGAACGCGTTATCGCGTTCTCAATAGAACGCGTTCTTGTTCAGAACGCGCTCCAGCTCACCAGAAATTTTGGCGTTCCTTTGGCGTTCCCGCAGCGTTCTATTTCGCGTTCTATTTGCGTTCCAGTAACGCGTTCAGTGTTAGGTTACTTCTGTCCGGTACTGTATGTAGCAAAGATCTATTAAATAGGCCTATATATGCTGTGTTAAACACACATAACTTAGATATGATTCTTCAAATTAACAACATGCCGATAGTAATAAATCTGACCAAAAATCGCCTCAAATGACTGGAAATCCTAGAAATGCTATGGTCTGTGATACGCGTTATCTTCAAAACGAGTTCGGTGACCCCCGATTTTTTTTACGTTTTTGATCTTAACTTATCATTTTCTACCTGTAGACAAAGTTTAAAAAAAATCTGTGCGTGGGAAGTTTTTGGGCGCGAACGTCCTTAATAGCCAAATTTCCCAAACAATGGCTTTTTTGTCTTTCATTTTCCTGCAATGTGATTGGTTAGTTTAAAAAAGCCTCAAAATCTGAATGGTTGTTTTGTTTTACTGTCCCATTCTCATTGGCTGAGAAAAATGCGTTTAAGAGCAAAAGATAGTCCGATTTGTGAATAAATCACACTGCTAAGAGCCAATCACATTGCAAGGACAACCAATAATTTCAAAATGGACTTAATAAATACTAAAATCTCATATAATAATAATATTTTGATATTTGACATGTACATTGTGATAAAAATTATATCTCAATACAGTGGAACCCCGCTATAACGTTCAGTGTCACAGTACCGAAAACATTGTTCGTTATAGCCGGTCTTCGTTATAGCAAAGACCCTGTTATAACAAATTATCTTCTGGTTAACAACAAAAATATTTGTTATAGCGGGGTAACCAAGCTGAACAATGGGATATACACCACTCAGAACAGTCTACAGTCTTGTGCGTAAACAGCTACATTTAAATGCAGCAAAGCTTTGAAGGTCAAAGTTTCCCTATCTTGATCAATATGAGTCGTGTTTGGCTTATCAGCCATTTGTATCATCATGCCATTTTTACTTACTGAGGGCCTCTTCATATGAGCCCGGTAACCGGGCTGGCTTGGTTACCAGGACGAATTCTGTGGTGTGTTCATATGGGAGATTTCAGCCCGGTCGACCAGGATGAATTCAAGAAACACAACCATAACGGTAAAACATAAATTTGTATTGTTGGCGACAGTCATAGCTTTGTGGACTCTTGTAACTTTACTAATAAAGCTAATTTGTATACTTCTAAAGTGGAAATACTTACAAGACCAAATTTATGCCATTTTGGCGGCTATGTTGTGAGAGCGAAGCTATTTTGTTTAAAAAGTTTCGTCCCGGTCACCGGGCTGGAGTGTTCGTATGGGAAAATTTTCATCCTGGTTACAGAGATCTCGGTCGCAAAAACCGAGATCTCAGTCACAAAAACCGAGATCTCGGTCACTGGGCCAGCCCGGCCTCTCATATGAACACATCGATATTTTTACAAAGAACAGAGTACTAGTGGCGAGGCGAGATCTCGGAAACCGAGCCAGCCCGGTCAACCGGGCTCATGTGAAGAGGCCCTGAGAGCGACAGGACAAAATATTCGTTATAGAGGGGTAAATTGTGCGTTGGGACCCTCAAAATCAATTCGTTAAAGCGGGGATCTCTTTACAGCGGGGTTTGTTTCCACATATTTTACTGTAATTCTGCCGGGCTTTCAAATGTTGTTCGTTATAACGGGGTCTTCGCTATAGCGGGGTTCGTTATAGCGGGTTTCACTGTACTATCCCTCTATTATCATCAAAATATCAATAAAATGTCAAAATACCAATATCAAACTAATTATATTCTATCAAGATATTATGATAAAACACAATCCTGCACCTTAGTGAATTTGGACCTACCATCGGCTAGGACATTCCACTGTAATACACGAAATTCAGATGTTTTCTCAACTGAAACTTTGCCTTCACTCTCGCAGCTAATGAAGTCTCTATCGAGCAGCGGTGGGAACTTTTTGAGAGCGGTTTCGAGGCGATTTAAAGCTTCTTTGCGAGCAAACAAAACTCCCGTCGCCGCCATTTTGTGTTGATTTTATGATACACTTTAATAAGCTTACTTAAAGTACCTACCACACTCGGTCACGCATCCCCGCTGACCGCAGAGGCGGATAAACTCTGGGCTCGAGAATGGGCTCGAGATTGAAGCCTGACTGCTGAAGAATCATGTGAAATGCTTGTGAGGTTCAAGTTCTTTCGGAGAGAAACATTTTTATACCACGAGACTATCGTCATGGCATTATATTACTGCAAAGAACTTCAGCCCTACTTGGATTGTAAACTGTTCCTTTCTCAACTGCTTCCTTTCCATCGGTGGTTCCAAAGGGTTTTTCCTCTAGGAGGGCCAGTTTCGTGGAAGCTTACATTTCAGCCATGGCTTCGAAAAGGAGATGTTGCAATTGTTGTAGCCGGAGAACTTGGATCATTTGCTTTGCTATCTCTGGAACCTTTCTTCTTTTGTTGGGCTTGTTACTCAGTGTTGGTCGTGTGAGCTCTTTAATGATCAGAAAGCAAATAGAAAAGGTAGGTTTTGTTCATGAGCTTTTACTAAGATCCCAGTAGACTTAGGCCATAAAAAATATAAGCTTTAGCTGAAAGACTTACAGAGTGCGATTTACAACTCAGAGAAAGATATTCTATTTTCTTTAGTAGTTGTAAATCAATAAAAGTTTTCACGATAACTGCAGAGATTCTTGCACATTTATTGGCTGATGTTATCGACAATAAGTGGACAGACACATGAATTTATAATTTATGCGATTGGGCAATGAGCAAGAGCAATTTAGCAATTTGCTATTATGAAAAACAAATTGACAAAAAATTTTTCATGCATCTGTTGTATGACAAAATTCGTGATCAATAACAGGACAGATGCATGAAAAACTGACGTTAATTTGAATGTTAACGTTCTTTCATTTCAGAAGGTCCAGTTAAAACCTGGTGGCTTGGTTTTTAAGGAATGGGAACATCCATCCACTCCCATTTTGATGCAGTACTTTGTGTTCAACTTGACCAATCCAGATGAGGTATTTGCAGGAACCTCTGTCCCCAATGTAATACAGATGGGACCATATTCATACAGGTATATTCGCAAGGGACTTTAAAATACCCAGATAAGAGTTAAATTTGAATAAAATCAATCAGTAATAATCAATATGCACAATTTGGGTCACATGGTCCAGGGTATCATGGAAATCAATTGACTGTAAAAAGAAAGTCAGACATAGACGAACTTGAGGCAAAATAATAGCCAGGTTTGAGGATGGGGGGAAAGGAGTGCTCCCTGGGGTATCATGGAAGTCAATTAACCATAAAGACCTGGGAGAAAGTCAGACATGTAAGAACTTGAGGCAACATGATAGCCAGGATCGAGGGTGGGGGGAAAGGAGTGCTCCCTGGGGTATCATGGAAGTCAATTAACCATAAAGACCTGAGAGAAAGTCCGACATATACAATGTAAACTTAAGGCAACATGATAGCCAGGATCGAAGGTGGGGGGAAAGAAGTGCTCCCTGGGGTATCATGGAAGTCAATTAGCCATAAAGACCTGAGAGGAAGTCGGACATATAAGAACTTGAGGCAACATGATAGCCAGGATCGAGGGTGGGGGGAAAGGAGTGCTCCCTGGGGTATCATGGAAATCAATTGACTGTAAAAAGAAAGTCAGACATAGATGAACTTGAGGCAAAATAATAGCCAGTTTTGAGGATGGGGGGAAAGGAGTGCTCCCTGGGGTATCATGGAAGTCAATTAACCATAAAGACCTGGGAGAAAGTCAGACATGTAAGAACTTGAGGCAACATGGTAGCCAGGATCAAGGGTGGGGGGAAAGGAGTGCTCCCTGGGGTATCATGGAAGTCAATTAACTATAAAGACCTGAGAGAAAGTCAGACATATAAGAACTTAAGGCAACATGATAGCCAGGATCGAGGGTGGGGGGAAAGAAGTGCTCCCTGGGGTATCATGGAAGTCAATTAACCATAAAGACCTGAGAGAAAGTCAGACATATAAGAACTTAAGGCAACATGATAGCCAGGATCGAGGGTGGGGGGAAGGGAGTGCTCCCTGGGGTATCATGGAAATCAATTAACCATAAAGACCTGAAAGAAAGTCAGACATATAAGAACTTGAGGCAACATGATAGCCAGGATCGAGGGTGGGGGGAAGGGAGTGCTCCCTGGGGTATCATGGAAATCAATTAACCATAAAGACCTGAAAGAAAGTAAGACATATAAGAACTTGAGGCAACATGATAGCCAGGTTTGAGGGTGGAGGGAAAGCAGTGCTCCCTGGGGTATCATGGAAGTCAATTAACCGTAAAGACCTGAAAGAAAGTCAGGCATATAAGAACTTGAGGCAACATGATAACCAGGTTTGAGGTTGGGGGGAAAGGAGTGCTCCCTGGGGTATCATGGAAATCAATTAACCATAAAGACCTGAGAGAAAGTCAGACATATAAGAACTTGAGGCAACATGATAGCCAGGTTTGAGGGTGGGGGGAAAGGAGTGCTCCCTGGGGTATCATGGAAGTCAATTAACCGTAAAGACCTGAAAGAAAGTCGGACATATAAGAACTTGAGGCAACATGATAGCCAGGTTTGAGGTTAGGGAGAAAGGAGTGCTCCCTGGGGTATCATGGAAATCAATTAATCATAAAGACCTGGGAGAAAGTCAGAGATATAAGAACTTGAGGCAAGTTCAAGGGTGGAGAGAAAGGAGTGCTTCCTGGGGTTTCATGGAAATCAATTAACCATGAAGACCTTTGAGAAAGTCAGACATGGAGGAACTTGAGGCAACATAATAGCCAGGTTCGAGGGTGTTGTCAGGTGCACCCTTGAACATACTTTCATAGCTAACTTGACGCATGTATCTGTGTGAACTTAGGCTTCTTTTCTGGCATATCCAGCTGTGAACGTCAGAATATTGACATCAGGATGAATTCTCAGTTGCTTTTGTTGATTGTTTTACAGCTAGCTGACGTTTCGGTCAAAAAATTTCAGAATTATTGCCTAAGAGCTTAACTTTGAATGGTCGAACATCTTTTTCGAACTTTTCTTACGTGATTTAGACAAAAAAATTACCTTGGTGGGCTAGAAAAGGGAACGAAACAAAAAGCAGAACAGAAAGCATATAAACAGGCCATAAATTATTCATTCACCATGTTGCCGCATTCGGCACAAAAGCTAAAGTGAACCTTTCTTCTTTATAATTTCAGCCTTAAAAGCCAACAAATGGTCCCAAATTACTCTCTGTATTCTTACAAATGTCCTGACTTCCATCTCCGAAAGATTCTGCCCCAGTTTTGAGCAAATAAACATTTGAACTGCGCAAGCGACGCCATCAACTCTCGCTTGCATACTAATGAGGGACATAACTTTTCAAAGTGGGGGATATGACGAAAAGAGCCCAAACTCTGATGCATGCAATATTTGATGAAACCTTGAAGGTCATATAGCCCGACCCCTAATTAGGAAGGTATGCTTGCATTTTAGGGCCCAGACGGGGATTTGTGACCGAAGAAAGAAAAAATAACGTAGGGCAGTTTTAACCTTGGGCTCTCCCTTTGGGAAGCCCAAGCAAAAACAGTGGCATACCATCATTACCTTAAGAGAGACCACAACTAAGTGAGACAACAAGCCTCCGTTACTTTTTCATATGGGAGTTCCTTCTGCCAGGAAGGAGCGGGGTGGGGGAGGGGGACATTGTGGGGGCTCTTATATTATTTTTTACAGCCTAAAGTAGTGCTTTTTTTTTAAAAAAAAAATGTTTACCCTAATCATTTCAAGACAAAAGAAGTCTGGACTATAAAATTGTCCTAACAGTTATGTTTGAAAAAGGGAGGAACTCTGGAGCTCTGGAACTCTGTTCGACTCTGGAGCAAGCGGTCTGTATTCGAGCCCTGGCCGGGGACAGTGTTCTTGGGCAAGACAGTTTTACTCTCACAGTGCCTCTCTCCACACAGGGGTTTTATAAATTGGGTACTGGTTAGTTATTGGGGAATCATAACAAATTGCGGGAAAGTGACCTGCAGTGGACTTGCATCTGGTCCAGGGGGAGTAGAAATACTCCTAGCCACTTCGTGCTGCAGAATCCGGGATAAGCTCGGCAGCTACGAACCAGTCTGGCCCCAAGGCTTTCATGCTCACACCATGTGCAAGAGACATTCATAATTGTTTTGGAAAGACACTGGAGATCATTGAATGTCTTCAGTTGTGGTAAAGTTGTTTTAAATACCGTGGTACTGCCATATTAAAAATCTCTTACAAGTCCTTGACTCTTGTTGGCAGGTACACAAACAAGTCATGTATACTGTGGTGTAAGAATCCCTGTCTGACTAACAGTATTATTATAGTTCTTATTTAGGAGAACAAGGTGTATGTATATCTTAGTATTAAGGGAGGTTAAGATAATCATCAGTTTTGTTTCTTTTGCAGAGAAATCAGATCAAATGATGTGATCAACTGGACTAGTGATGATAGCATTGTAACTTTTATGCCAAATAGAACATACATTTTTGACCCTGATACATCTTGTGCTGGCTGCAATGATAAGAATGACACTTTTGTTACTGCTAACATTCCACTATTAGTAAGTATAAGTATAAAAAGGGTTATGTAATTAGACCCAGAACCATTTGATACAAATTTTTTAGTATGTTGATGGTGATTCCTATAATTATGAGTAATATAATATTTGTTTGAATATTTGTTGAGGACAACAACATTGTGACTAAACAGGTGAGTGCTCTGTTAGATTTGGTGTGCAGCTGTGGTTTGGTTTTCTCAGCTACAACCAGCAGAGTGATGATGAGAGGACAGGTCTGTTTTATTGTTGAATAATCATTAATGATTGGATAGGGCTGCAGTTTCAGCTACTTTAATTCATTGGAATGTGCGATTGAAAGAGTACACCCATCTGCTGCTTTTATTAATTGAAAAAGTGCTCCCCCCACCCCACAATTTTTCAATAAATAAACGACTTGGAGAACATTGTGCAGGTAGAGATGAGGTGGGAGATCCAATGTGTACATTGTGTAGGTGTCTACAACCCTGGCCAGAACTCTTGGGACATAGAGGCAATAAACCCGTAAAAATGACGTATTTTCTCTTTCCCCCTCTCCCCAAAGCAATGTTGATGTCAAGCATTCAAGTCAATTTCGGTAGACTCAACACTGCTTGGGGGAAGGGGGAACAAAAGAAATGGTTTACTAAAACAACATTACCAACCTTTTTTTTAAGAGGTGGATTCAGAGTTTATTTAACAAAGTGCATTTTCTCTCTTAATTTTCATATCTGTCCTGTGATGTTTTGACCAGGGTTGTCTGAAAACCTCTTTGGTAGAAAACTAAGCTTTAAACTTTACGAAACATGACGAATAGTTACAGATTCATTAGTATAGTACTGCTGGCATGATATTTATCAAGGATTTTAGTGTTAACTAATTAGACATTATTTGGGTACCGCACGTGCATACGCCATGATCATGAGTCGAGCAAATTACTTGAGCTGAATTACTTGAATTACTGAATTACTTGAACTGAATTACTTGAGCTGCCTCCTCGCTGCGCGGATATCCATTGAGGGTCGTGAAGGGGTAAAATGGGAACTGGGATTAGCCTTATTTTGGACTGGGAAAATGGGATTTACTCACTGGGACTGGGATTTAGCCACTGGGAAAGGGATGAACAATTATAAAATGGGAATGGGATTTCTTTTCTTCAGCGGTCTTTGCTCCAATATTTTGAAATAGAAAAACATAATTTCGTAGCAATAGACCTTGCACTCCTCAGTAGAGACCGTGAAATCAGTATTTTTTGCCTTCGAGCCCGTGGTCTAGCTACCAGGCTTACACGGTTGCATAGTTACGTTCTGTCAGTTTTCCTGGCCATGGTCAGTGGACAAGTTCTGCAAGTTTGCATATGGTGGGGAGGCGGGAAGATATTGTTAAGGGAAGATAAAAATGGCTTTGGAAAAGGTTCTTGCAAAATGGTACTAGAAATCAAGTACGTCAATGCAAATAACGCTGTTATACACACCGAAAATTCTAAACTTTTGTTGGATTTAAACTGTAGTCCAAAGGAATTGAAAAAAACAGTTGTAAACAGTCGTGGAATTGAACATTCCACTGCAAAGCGGGGTTTTTCGGACCATTCAATCGAGTTGTACTATGTGGACCATGTCGAACCAGGTAACCCGAAGAAAGCAGCATTTATACTGCAAACGGATGAGACAATTGGAATGCTTAGAGCGAGTGAGTCACACTCGTTATTCGTTAAAGTGATCCAGAGAGTAGCATCGTTTCAAAAAGGTACAGTAAACATTGTGTTTGAGAGTTCATCTTCAGCCTCAACAGATGCAATTTGGTAACTTGGATTTTGGCAAAAATTAGCCTGGGAACTGGGATTTGGGCCAAATTTAGGCTGGGAACTGGGATTTGGTACCCCCCTTTATGACCCTCTCCATTGCATCGGAAATTTATTGAACCTGATCAAATGCAACTTAGAGGACAAGGCTATAAACACTGAGAATATTACTAAAGAGTTTACAGAATGGGTTGAGGAAGTGGACAAACTCATATTAATAAGCATGCACTGGCTTCCCGGGATTGACTCATAGAATCGAAGCTGTACTAGCCTCCAAAGGCTATCGAACAAAAATGTTAACTAGCTAGAGTCTACCATTAAAGCTTTGTAACTTTTTCTTTGTTCTCCTAAAATTGTTTTTTTCCTTTTGTAGCAGAGGACTTGTAAGGTACTTTTACATATGAACCACTTCGCGTGACCAGTGGTTGTAAACAGTTCTTGCTGTCATTTCTCACTTGCACTGAAAGGCGACATTGTAAAACGAGCTCTATATTTTTTCAATAAACTTTTGTGAAATCCTATCACTTATATTTTCTTTCTTTTGCAGTTGTTTCTGTATACCATTAGCAGGATTTTGTGTGATCTTTAAACATTTCTCACCCAAATAACAGAAAAAAAAGATAACTTGAGAGCAATTATTCTTTTTAATCGCGCAGTGAGAAATGTTGTAAATTGCACATATCACCTCAAATTTGTAGAAAAATCCCCTTTAGCACAAGATGAGAGGACAGTGACTCTTTGTCACCACGACAGCAATACCCACTTTACTTTAGTGAGAAACGCGAGTGAGAAATGTAACCGAGAAATGATCCGAGGTGACGCGTGAAACCGAACTTGTCACGCCGTAGCCGCAGTGGCTCGGTCGCTTGCATTATTCAAAATGAACTTGGCAAAGTCGCGACCACATGGAATGAACTCCCGCTGTTACTGCTGTGGTATTTGATTCCAAAAGTGGTAAAATCTCCACCTGACATTCATCATGCGGGTGTTGAGGCTGTTGATGGCGCCGCTTTAATCAAAACCAAAGTCGCATCAGAAGTAACCTGCGATCAGGCGTCCTCTCTTTTTCGCGGCGGGAAGGTACGCCTGATACAATTACTTGACTATTTGTCTGTTGCTAGTCCAGAATCTGGACTTTTCTCTGATTGGTCAAGAAACAGAAAGGTAATTAGAACTAAGCCATGATTGGTTACCTGTGTGGCAGTGTGATTTCCGGTGAAAGAAATGGCGCGAGCTGATGGCGTCTGATGAGGCGAGCGAAGAGCGCGAGTTTTTGTCAGCTTTAAATCTTCTCTTAAGAGTTTTGTTCACAAAACTCTCAAAGATGAACAAATATAATGCTTTCATAAAATCGTATGCCATGGGAGATATGGTTTGGCCGTGCAACCGGCGGAATTCGACAAGAGCGTTATATATCAGTTAATTCCAAAAGCTTTGTTTCATATGGGCAGTACAGCCAATGCCACATCAAAAACCACGGTTGCTTTTTGTTGGCTTACAAAGAGGAACGGTACCTTTACCAATTGACACACTAGACGCACAAGCATAGTATTTCCCGTTCTACTCCTGAAACTTACTCATTTACTAACGAGGAGGAGGAGGAGGAGGAGGACGCGTTTTACAAAATTAACCATATTTTGCTCAGCCGTACTGTACAAATACTGTATGTAAATTCACGCTGTTCATGCCTTGTGTAATTCCTGCCCACGAAGCGACTTCCGGTAATTCCGATTGATTCATTATCTGATGGCATTGCCGACATTCTCGCTGACAGATATTTTAATTAGGGGGCGGCAGGCGAATAGTCAAGTAATTGTATCAGGCGTTCCTTCCCGCCACGAAAAAAAAAGGGACGCCTGATCGCAGGTTACGTCAGAAGTGGCGAAAAATGGCTACATACGTTTTTTGGACGCGGGCAGGTGTGGGATAAAGGAAAACAATAGAATTTATATAACCCAGCTTCACACCTCAGAAATGTCATGTTTCGTACAGTTTAAAGCTTAGTTTTCTACCAAAGAGGTTTTCAGACAACCCTGGCCAGAGCACTTGGAATGTTCATAGAGGCAATAAACCCATAAAAATGACGTATTTTCTCTTCCCCCCTCCCCCCGATGCAATGTCGATGTCAAGCGTTCAAGTCAATTTCGATAGACTCAACATTGCTTGGGGGAAGGGAGAACAAAAGAAGTGGTTTACTAAAACAACATTACCAACCCTTTTTTAAGAGTTGAATTCAGAGTTTATTTAACAAAGTGCATTTTCTCTCTTAATTTTTATATCTGTCCCATGATGTTTTGACCAGGGTTGTAGTTGTGGACAGGTCTGTAGGTCTACTCTGAATGGTAAACAAGCAGAGATCATTATCCAGCGAGTCTAAGATGCTACTTACATGTAGTTCTCAGAGGATGGGACAAAAAATGTAATCTTTGCAGTGCATTTATCTTTGACAGTGTTAGCACAAAGGCTAGTGAGGCTGAGCAAACAACAGAAACAAATTATTCAAATTGAACATAACACTGAAAATAACATTTTCTGTGATCCTTTGATCACCACTGTTCTGGTCTATGAAGTTGATATAAAACTCCCCGCGGGCCTTGGAGTTCAACAGCATGTTACTGGTCCCTCTGTAAACATGGAGCGATCCTATATAACAAGGCTGAGGTGTTCAACCTGTCCATCACAAATCCCAACAGATGGCCAATGCTCCCATTTGATTGGCTTATTCACTAAATTCTAATTTTAGCGAGTTGCCACGGGATTCTGTTTTTGTGCCGGTTTTCTGCGGTTGAAAAAAAATGTAAACAGACTGTGAAAGTCATATATAAATTTTATCTACGGTAATATGGTTATTCTTCAGCCAGTTATCTAAAAGAGATTCTGTAAGATCAACATTAGCTACTGTTGTACTCTTGCAACTAAAACTTCAGTTGACCTTTTACGAACGTAATCAGTTTTATGGCATTCTATGGCATTCAGCCTAGAGTCTTCCATTTCCTTTCTAACGTCAATATTCAGGTGGAATCTCACTTTGCCATTTTTCAAGTTCTGTTGTTCTTCATAGTACTTGTTGTTTCCAGCTTCTTTGCTCAGTGTTGTTCAATTTGCATTTTGTTTGCGCCATCATAACACGCATAAACCTAAATAATTTTAAATGTCCCACCAAAATTCGTCTGTGTTCACAGGGTAACCAAAATAATCTCTTGCAAGATTTCATTTCATTCTCAGCATGCTGAGATAAATGGAAACAGATAGCTCCCAGGCATCAGCTTTGTTATTTTAGTTAGCAGCGAAATTTGAATGTTCCATGTGCAGTGACGACGAAGATTAGTCATCGTTTTTGGTCTTCTAAAGCCATCATCTAATTTTATTTTCACTGTAGTTTTATTATTTACCTTATATCGACTGACTGTATTCCTAAGAACATACCTGGAGATTTGAACACCTTGATTCATGATTTTTTTTCCTTCGGAAAAGGACGGTGGGGGGATAATTTCTTAATGGCAGAAGCTTCTAGTGCCTACCTAGCCTGAAATGTTATCTTTTTTTATTGATTTATTTAGCCCAACACCCCCCCCCCCCCCTTCCCCTTTATCCAATTGGCGTTAAGTTTCGCCCAGGCCACACTCGGCTGAATTTTAGTTGGCGCGGTATCTCGGAGTTGGCGTTGATCAATAATTGATTAGCTTTGTATAACTGCTGTCTAAAGAAAGTCTGCCGGAGGACATCATAAAGTCCAATGAAGGTGCAAGTCTAACGACTTGCCAGCAAGCGTCATCCATTATCGTGCATGAAGCCGTCCTGAGATGTGTTAGGCACAGGACGTCATTTAGTACCGTAAGCGTAGTCCGTTTGTCCCGCTGCATGTGACGATAATGTTGTGCTTGCTTTAGACAGCAAAGAGTCTTAGCCACATCAATTTAGGGCTTAGACGTGCAACGGAGTAGACATTTCTAGCTGCTGTTGGCGTTATTTGGCCTAGATTTTGATGCGGCTTGAGATTTAGAAAAATATCTGTTGTAGAGATGACATGCTACTTTCCCGCCATTGGAAATCGAAGTACATCCGGGACATTGCTATTTGCGAGTAAAACATGGCCATGAACAGAGTGAAGGAAAACATGTCAAAGGCTGTAATTCACTAGTGCAGGCGAGATTTGTTTGTGTGGTTTCCAGTCGATTATTGCCCTGTTGACAAAAAGCGGCAATTAATTATGGCCCAGTTTGTGTGAAGTTCAATCGATTCTCGATGTAGGATGCTCTTGCTCAGTCCATTCAGGATGATGCAGGCCTTTAGAAAGCTATTAGATCAACTCTCCGCTGTGGTTTTGATATCTGCACATTCCTGCTTATTTAGACTCTAATTTCATCTTAAAGCACTCTTAGTTAAATTGTACATTCATGATTCCACAAAAAGACGGTGAACTTATGGCCTCGAAAGGCATACAAAATAGTTATTTCCTTTTTTTGAGCTACGATAAGACTTGTGGAGAGCTAACTCTAGGAAAGAATTGCATCCGATTATAAGTGACAAGCCAAATTCTCTGGGCATGTTCTTGGGAATACAGTCAGATATTATTCTACGTAAATGACTCCGTTGGTTTAACGAAAAAAGCGCTATTTCTCCATGACTTCTATGTTATGCGACCATTATTAGATGGCTTTCCACCATTGCACAGGAAAGCCAACAAAGTGCTTCAAGGGGGCGTGTGTCTTTGCCTTTTATCGGATCACTCTGTGTTTAAACATGGCAAATCATTCTCCAGCCTGACTAATAATTGCTCAGGTCAATTGTTAAGAATCCTAACTGGCCGAAGGCAAATTGTTGCCTATTCCCAAGCGTAGCCGAAGATTTAAACTCTGGGCTACCGTAACACAAATCCAGGTAGCGGTCCAAGCAGGCCTCAAACTGAGGACTGCTGGATTGCGAGTCCGACATTCTGACCACTTGGCCACACTGCCTAGCCTCTTTAGGATGAGTGTGGAACGAAAGGAATCTCTTTTCTCAGGTCACTGGCTTAATTAAGGTCAGTAAATAAACTAGTGACCTACTCTAACTTGTTGCTGCTTTTCATTCTTTTCACAGGCCGTTGCTTTGTGGTTAAGAAACACCAACTATAGAGAAGAGCATAAAGGATGTTTCAGTATGTTGCAGCCGATGGCAAATGAAAATCATGTCAAACTGTTTCAAAGAAAGTCAGTTTTTGAAATGCTTTGGGGATATACTGACACATTTCTGAAGGATTTAGCTGCATCATCTGAGCTATTGCCAGACTGTCCAGGTCCCAAAGGAGGATCAACAGACTTTATTCAAATGCAGGTGTGTAAGTGCAATTGACAAATTGATGTCAGTTTTTCATGTGTCTGTCCTGTTATTGATTATGAATTAATTTTTGTCATAACAGTGTCCAAGTAGCTATGGATCCACGATAAGAAAGCTAAGTGGATCGGCAGGCTACTTTGACAATGGTATGATGAAATTCATTGTCATTAATGGGACATAAGCATGAAACTGTCCTCAATTTGCTTTTTACAGTGTAACAAATTATCATATTGCCCGCTTTCACTCATTGATGCATCACATGCACCTGTAAATTTTAAATTTATATGTATCTTGTGTGCATACCCTTTCCCTTAATCAAAATTTACCCTCATTTTTCTGATAATTTGAATTTCCGGTTCTTACATGTATAACTCAGCACGGATGCCCATTGAGATATCCCATAAGCTTTTCTTATCGTGTGATTGAATTCTAACACTAGAACAAAGACTGAAGCAATTTGATTTTAACAAGTGCGAGGAACAGATCACATATTTGACAGTTATTTACCGATCATAAGAGTCATTCTGGATGCAGTGTCTTCTGCTCGGACCTACAACAGCAGAAGCTGCAGTCATTTTTTGTGCCTAAGCAATAAGAACTTCACAGATAATAGACTGACCCCAATGCAAAAGGGAACATAAATTGTAATGAGTACATTAAATAAACTGAAGTTACATTTGCAATATAGCATTGTTGTATTAAAGAATGCATAAATTGTTAAAAATGTATTTATTTAGTTTCCCATTCATGAAATAGAGAATAATACATGGGCGCGCGGAGAAATGGAATTTATCTTCGAGTGTTCACATCGATATCGAACAAGTGAGTGCAGCGAACGAGTGAGATATCGAATGTGAACGCAAGAAGATAAATTCCATATCTCCAAGTGCCCATGTATTATTCTGTTTATTACATAAACATACTAATGACGGCGTTTTTGACGAATTTCCGAAGATTTCCGACCGCTTTCCGAAGATTTCCGAAGATTTTCCAAAATTGTTCCGAAGGTAAGGCGAACATTTCCGAACATTTTCCGGAGATTTTCCGAAGATTTCCGAAGATTTCCGAGGAGGCACTGATGATGTTTTGATCATACAGCAACATATCTAGTAACCATAACGACAGTGATCTCTTCACGTGTAAATGATATTTTTACATGTGAAATTATCGTAATTTTACATGTGAAAATATATGGATTTTCTCAGTGGCAGAAATCCTAGTAAAACACTGATGTTTATATAATAAATAAGTTTAATTTGCACATGCACTGTATTTTATACCAAAGTGCTGAAAGTCAATAAACTATAATAATTAGTATAGGAAATCGCCCGACCTCGAGTACAATTCGTGATTAATAGGTACGAGGGATTTTGAAAGTTCTCAAAATTGCACAAGCCTTTAGGCGAGTGCAATTTGAGAATTTTCAAAATCACAAGTATCTATTAATCACGAATTGTGGGAGAAGGTCGTGCGATTTTTTATTTATAGTACATTCAACAAAATTACGAAGTGTGAGAGAATGATGTAATTTTTCAATTTACATGCATAGTCACCAAAATCACGCAAGAATTGCGGCAACTTGAAAGTTAGGTTTTGTGTAACACTGAAAATAATTTCACCTGTCTTCTTCGCCTTTTCATCATGCATGGTTGAACAATCACAATCAGTGCACAATAGTTAGCACAATCCTGCCCGAGCCTGCCCGGTTTTCAACAAGTTAACCTGACATGAGCCCGCGATCCAATCGAAAACCAGCACTTGGTCAGCGGTCAACTTAAAAAAAAAAAACATGTGACCTTGATGAGCTGTACACTTGAGCCTGCGATATGGTCACATGATATGGGTCAGCAGATACCTTGTTTTGACAGGTATCTATTGATCATAGCATTGATGTTGAAATTTGTCGCTTATGATTGTGCCTACGCTTCGTTTCCATGGAAACTTAATAGGTACTACTATGGAGTACAATTTGGGATTAATTGTACTGCTCTCGACCAATCAAAATTGAGTAATTTTGTTGAGTGTACTATAAATAATAAAACATTATTAACCTGGAAAACTGAATATTTTAATCAACCCCGATACCTTGAAATCCCGCTAACTCAAACAGTGTTTTTTTGTTTTCTTCAGTGTTCCAGTCACCAGGGTTGTACTGTATTCCTCCTCCCTCAACCTCCCTCTGCCCATCCCCACCTACCTTCCGGCTATCGCCCCTAACCCCACACTCCCTTTTCAGACCTCCCACTATCTTTATGGAACAGATATGTAGTTCCTTCATGTTTGAAGAGGGCCTGAGGAAATTCATTTAAAATGTCCAAACACAGTTTATGGAGATTTAAAAATGTAATTAATTTTGCTGTAATAGTACATATGAGTGGTTTGACTTGTTAAAGTGCCTATAAAGTAAAAAATAATTCCTGCTTATTTGAAAGTGTAAGCACCAAATCGTAGACGATTAAAAAAATGTTCCATTTAATGCTTACTTCAATTGAAGTGATCAAGAGGTAATCCAAACGTATTTGAAGTCGATATTTGAAGATCAGCAATGACAATGGCAATAAAGAAACAATGGTTCAACTGAAAGGAAGTAAATTACAATATTTCTGAGAGACTGATGCACTAATCCAAAAACACAGCATAAAGTAAACTTACAAGTATTCCTCTGATCTGGAGAAGAGAAGAAATACATGAAGAAACTTGAATAAAACAGTAGAAAACTAGAAAAGAACACTAGCAAGCGAAAGCACGTGGCGATTGAGAAACTTGATTGAAAATTGATCCAAATACGTGAATGCATCATGATGTAACGCAACATTTGTCACGTGCGTGTAAATAGGATAGAGTAACAATCATGTGTGGAAAAAACAAATGGACAGATAGAGAAGTTTGAATCTAACAGAAAGGCTTTTCTAAGTAAAGAAGAATGACATTTTCCTGTTTGGGGTATCTTTTTTCGTTTTAGAGATATTTACATTTTTGTATTATGCAACTGAGGAAACTGATGATGTCATAGGTTACCCTCACTAAATAAGGTTGATTATTATTATTACTGCCAATGAGCCAGCCGAGTGAAGACGCTCGGCTGGCGAAGCGGCAGAGAATATTGCCATGCAAAGAATGCTGTATGCAAAAAAACCTCAATTCGCTGCCGAAAGTGTAAGCATAAAAGTGTAAGGTGTAAGAATCTCAGTTTTAGCCAATTGCAAGGACGGAACTATTCAAGCCATTGTAGTTTTAGCCAATCAGGAGGCACGTTACATCTAGACTTGTTTGGGTAGTTTGTGTTTGATTTGTGCTTGATGTGGAAGGGTCATCGCGAAGGGCAAGTGTTTTCTTTGCTGTTGTCTTTATTCAACTGTGAACCATTTCATAGTCTCAGAACATACCGAACCAGTGAATCGAATATTGAGGAAAACTGTATGTTAGACAAGAGCAAATCCAGTGTGCAAGACACAAAATCAACACAAAACCGCGTGTTCACCACAGAATTGAACAAGCGTGTTCATGAATCGAAACAGTGTACGTATGCCTTCCCTGTTTATCCATATCGAACTGAAAGCTCTGTCAGGCAGCGTTTTAACCACTAGAACAATTCCGGTGTTCAAATCTAGCATATTGAACTGAAGGTTCAGTCGGGCAGCATTTCCGAACAGAACTGAGTGTTTATCAGTCGAACCACTGGAGCAAATCCATTGCTCAAATCGAACCTGTTTGCCACAGAATTAAACAAGTGTGTTCATCAAACTAGCGTGTTCACTTTCTCTTTGACTTTGCCCATTGAACTGAAAGTTCGACTGAGCAGAGATACACTGCAAAACTTTTGATCTTTAACAATAATTATTCAGGGAAACAGTTTCACGGAAGCTCTGGTGACGCGCCGTCTAGTCGTCCTTGGCGCACCAGCTACTCAAAAATGACTTTTTATTTGTAACATTGTCAGCCTATCGGCCGTCAATAAAATTAAATACAAATACTATGTCCAATTGTCTTCTCAACAAATATGAAGTGATTAAAAAATACAACTGTTATAGGTGTAAGATAAAAGAAATCTGAAATCAATAGGCCTTTTGCAACAAATGATCACATGGTACAAAATCCGCCATGCTGGAGGGCAAGCTCATTATTATTCCCGGACTGGAACGTTAAATCAAAGAGACGTCAACCAGTCAGGCGTGACTACAATCTTGGACAGTATAAAATGGAACAATTATCCCCCATCCCCCCGAAAGCAATGAAGAAGGCGCGAAGGAACAAAAGCGTGACATTTTGGCATCATTGAAATGGGGGAAGGGGTGGTTCAGATGTTCCATTTCTTTTGTCCAAGATTGTAGCCTTTGTTTTAATGCCCCAGTCCAGGAATAATAATGAGCTTGCCCTCAAGCATGGCGGATTTTGTGCCATGTGATCATTTGTTGCAAAAGGCCTATTGGGTCGTGAGAATTGACACGAAAAACGTAACATGGGCACTGAGCTGTGATGGCAGCGCTGAAATATTTGATTTTGATAGCCGGGGTTAGATGTCACTTTTTCCTCTGAAAATGAAGTGAAAAACCCAGCAATCGCCGCTCAGTGCCTGGCACAAATTTAAAAGAAACAGAGATAACACAAATGAAGTTAAGTTGTTTTCTTTCAAAAATATAATTGATATTAGTTCTTATTTAATCTCCAGTGAATGTACACGTGATTTAATTAGTTCTTGAAACACGACCCGCAACCCAGCTCTTGGTTTGCACATGATTTTCGAGCACAAATAACTGCAATGTATTTGAAAAAAATTGATAACAGAAGATTTCAGCAAAAGAAACAAACTTTGCAAGCTCTTCTAATTTGGCAGCCGTAAGATATCGATGTTTGAGTAAAATTTGAAAGTGAGAAAAAATTGGCGAGCTTGACGAAGCTGTACGAATGAATACATGCACTTTTTCAACGTTTTATTATAAAGCGAAACATTTTCAAATACGTCAAGTTTAAGTGAATGTATTAATTCTATCACTTTTGAAATCATGAATGAAAGACCGAATCTATCGCAAAGGTTCAAAAAGTCGATGATGGTCGGCACGCTTAAAGTATTACAGCACAAATTACACTGAAATGCACCTTCAAAATTTTGTCAGAGAGGCTCCTGGAACCCCCAATAGAAGGTGGGCCCTCTCATTCACGTGGCCCTGATAAAACAACTGCATGTATTTTTATCAGCATTGTCCGCCGCCTACTCAAAGTTTTTCTCCAGCCTTCTATTTCAAGTTCTTGGGAGAACCCTGTCAAACTGACTGACAATGCTCCTCGAATCAGCGTACTCTCAATATCCTACTGGATTGCATGACAAACAAAAGCAGCCTTACCCCAAGGGGTGTCATGTTACCGGCCGGTAAAAGCATTGTAAATTTCTCTCAGTAATGTTTGCATCAGAAGAGAACCAAATACCCGTCATGCTGTATTAATAAACCCTTCATCATCTTTCCTCATTGCGCCACGGGACGCATAAGGCCGCTAATAAACCCTTATTATACCACAAATTACTTGCTCGTTGGCACTGTATCGATAGGTATACCTAGTTGATATTTATAACTTTAGTTTTGAAATTGCTTATAACCAATACACACTTTGAAGGACATTATTATTTTTATCATTGCGAGATCCTTAGTTTTCTGTACATATTGTGACTTTTAATTTTAATTATTATCATTATCATTATCATTATCATTATCATTATCATTATTATTCTTATTACAGGTGGTTCTATTATGGTACAACCCTCAATCAAGAATATCTCTAGAAATAGTAATGCAGTGTTCTTTAAACTTGGTACCAGGAATGTACATCACAAAGGAATCAAAATGACAACTGTTATGCCACTGGTCCTGTTTTCAATCAAGGCTAAAATTCCCAGATGTCATCTTAATAAGGATCGCCCACTCCCAGCAATCTAATGGGGAGGGTTAAGACAATAAGGGAACCATGCATGTTCTGAGCAAGACCCTCTGTCCCACTTTAAAAGGTTTGAAGTGGGACTTTTTGGCTTTTCTCAGAAAGTGATTGGAGCCAGGAGCATTGCCATGGTAACAACATAGTAGGTGTAGGTTTCTTTTAAGATGAAAATTAGCAAGGCTGATTAAATAGTATAGGGATATACTTTCCAATATTTCAGAAGGCACGGCCTTACTTCTTCAGGGTGTTACGGAGTCATTCTCTGTAACACCCTGAAGAAGGAAGGCCATGCCTTCCGAAATATTGGAAAATATATCCCTATACTGTTTAATCAGCATTGTTAATTTTCATCTATTATTCAACTTATCGCTGATTAGATTCTCTATGACAAGAGGATCCGGTACTTCTATTTTGTCAGGTGGTCCTTGCAAAAATTGCTACGTCTGAAATTTGTTTAAGATGTACATATTTGGTGCCAAGTTTGAAGAAAACTTCTCTAATAATTCTGGAGATATTCTTGATTCAGTATTTTATTGTTAAGTAGAAGTTACTAGTTATGACATCATCACTTTCCTCATTTGCATAATACAAAAATGTGAATGTCCCCAGAACAAAAACATCTGTTAGACACGCAAGGCGTGCAAGAGCTATTTTTTTGTGAATAACAAGTCTCTGGAGGTAGTGAATAATGCTTGTCAGTCTATGGTGTTACCAGTCTGGTCCGTTAAAAGTGATTAGTCAGTAAAGCCTTTATGATATTGGCTGCAAGACTCGTGTTAAGTTTGCCATCGGTCATCAGTCAGTTTTGATCCATCCATTGTTAGTTGTTAGAAGTCCATTTGTCGGTTTTGCTTTTGTCTTGGATAAGTCGTTTGTAAGGCACCATTACTTGTTGGCATCTGTTAAGAGGCTTTTGTTGTAAATTAGTGTACCAGCGTTTCAGAGTCAGACGCTGAATCGTTTGTACAGTAAGTTCTCGCAGAAACACCTTTCATAATTTGAAGTGGTTTTGGACGCCAAAGGTGGCAACAGAAAAGGACAAAACCAATAAGACGTTATGAAAGGTAACCCTAAAAAAAGAAAGACATGTGAAAAACTGTATAAATTTTATAAGATGTCACAAAATCTGCAGAGTTTGGGACGTTCCTTGTCACATTACCCTTCCCAACGCCTGAGAGTTTTTTGCCACCTTATAAGACTGTATTTCGCGAAGCGTGCAACCACTATGTCACCTCAAAGTTTAATCGAAGTTAATGTTTGTGTAAACCGTTACCGTTGCGCTCGAGTTAAGCGATTAAATTTGCCTGTAAGTTACACGCGAGCAACACACTTAATAATGAGGTATTCGCTTAGTTAACACGCTTAAAGAACGAAGGAAAGATATGTTGGTTTCCGTTGACATAGTGTGAAGCGATAATATTGGGCAGTTTGTTACACACAAGCAACACTCTTAAGAATGAGGTAATTGGCTTGGGTAACAGGCTTAAAGAACGAAGGAAATGTATGTTGTTTTCCGTTGCCCCCGTGTTAAGCGAATATATTTAACTGTCAGTTACACACAAGCAACATGTTTGATAATGAGGTAATTCGCTTAGGCAACACGCTTAAAGAACGAAGGATATAGATGTTGTTTTCCGTTGCCCTCGAGTTAAGCGATTATATTTGGCTGTCAGTGACTTTAACACACAAACAACATGCTTAATAACAAGGTATTTAGCTTAGGCGACACGCTTACAGAATGATGGAAATATATGTTTTCTTTTGCCCTCGAGTTAAACGATTCTATTTAATTTGGCTGTAATTTACACACAATCGACACGCTTAAGGTTATTCCTCACAATTGCACTGTGCATAATTTATGGCGTCATTTAGCGCGCTCTCGTGCACGTGCACACTGAAAACATGGCGGATTTGCCTTGATATTCAGCTCTTTCAGTTGAAAAATGGCTATAGCTCACCAACGAGCATGGGCACCCCAATTTTTTTTTTGATTCATTGTAATCAACTTATCATAAACTTTGCTTGAGGAAAGACTGATCTGATTTCTATTGCTGAAACTTGAATAAATAGCGAAAATAGCAAGTAAACTGTGGTCTTTTCTATTTTGCCCTATGGTAACCATGTCAAGAAATTTGGTTGAAATTTTAATCAAGGATTCAGCTTTCTGTCTAAATCAAACTTAGAAAGTTTATTTGTGTCCGATACAATGCATTGACTCCAGTTTAATGCGTGTTCTCATGAGTCTCGGTCACAAAAATTTACAATTATTACTGGAAATGCGTTCTTGTAATAAGCGTTAAATAATGCCAAAATGGGTCATTTTCAATGCCCCAGTGCTCCTTAATGAGTATGGGCACCCCCCTTTTTAATTTCAAAATTGAAGTTCTCATATGATAAATATTCAGTGGGCAAAGTTTGACCGAAAATCCATGTCAGTTTTATTTCAGGGGAATTACCTTAATAACGGTATTTCGCTTAGGCAACACGCTTAAAGAACGAAGGAAATAGATGTTGTTTTCTGTTGCCCTCGAGTTAAGTGATTGTATTTGTCAGTTACTTTAACACACAAGCAACACGTTTTATTAATAACGAGGTATTTCGCTTAGGCAATGCGCTTACAGAACGACGGAAATAGATGTTGTTTTCCGTTGCCCTCGAGTTAAGCGATTATATTTGGCTGTCAGTTACTTTAACACACAAGCAACACGCTTAATAACGAGGTATTTCGCTTAGGCGACACGCTTACAGAACGACGGAAACATATGTTTTCTTTTCCCCTCGAGTTAAACGATTCTATTTAATTTGGCTGTAATTTACACACAATTGACACGCTTAATAACGTGGTATTTCGCTTAGGCAACACGCTTAAAGAACGAAGGAAGTTACAGACAAGCAACACGCTTGATAATGAGGTAATTCGCTTAGGCAACACGCTTAAAGAACGAAGGAAAGAGATGTTGTTTTCCGTTGCCCCCGAGTTAAGCGATTATATTTGGCTGTCAGTTACTTTAACACACAAGCAACATGCTTAATAACGAGGTATTTCGCTTAGGCAACACGCTTACAGAACGACGGAAATACATGTTTTGATGTTGTTTGCTCCCCGGGGGGGTACTCCCCTATTTAAGGTATATAGGTATGTGCCGCCCCAAAGGGTATGGTTTTTGAGCTGTTTTGGTCTGAAAACAGGTATAGATTTTGACAATTATGGTCTGAAATCGGGTCGGGTTTTTGGGGCCGGGAACATTTACGAAAGCTTACAAACATATTTTTCTTCTCAGTACGTAACTGGAACGACTAACTGATAGCGAGAAAAAGAAATAGATAAACTATGTCATTCCAGCTTACTTTTACTCCTTGCGTCAACTTCCGTTCGGCACTGATGCATAATTATTCCTTAATCACCTACCGGGATACCGCACACAAAGCCGCCATTATGAAAATGCGGTAACTGTAACGTTTTATTTGTGACAACTTGTGATAGATTTTAATCTACAAAGAAAGTGTTTCCTGTTTGCACAAACACTACATGTATACAATCATTTAAGCGATCAATCAGCTGAAATACCGGATTTATAATGAAAGCCGATTGGGGTCTCATTAAGTATGGGTTATTGACCAAGTTTGTTCAGTCATGATGGCTGGATATTGGCCTCGTTCTTTTTTTGCGTGTTTATGGACCGAGACGAAGTCGAGGTCCATAAACTCGCAAAAAAAGAACAAGGCCAATATCCAGCCATCTTGACCGAACAAACTTGGTCAACAAAGGATTTATTATATCACTTTTGGTGAAATTTTGCTTGCAGGATACAGCGGGTAGTCCCGAGCGGGCAAGATGGCTCCATCTTGCCCGCTTGGGTAGCCAATCACAGCGCGCGATTTGGTTCATCTTGCCCGCTCACAGAGCTAGCCATATAATAACACCATATATTGAGTTCTTTAAAACATAGTTATATATTTTCAGTTGTTTCATGTAAAATAGAAAAGTAGATTAAAGTCGTACGAAAATTGCAAAATTGCGAGTTCCTTATCTTTACTTTCTTCATATCCTGTGACTGCCGGACCGTGTAGCTGTCATTTAAACACCGTGACGATTGCCAGGCTATAATAATGTAACAATTTTATAAAGCCATGTCTGAAAACGGGTGTATATTTGCAAGTTCAGGTCTGAAGACGGTTATGAATTTTAGAGGTCAGGTCTGAAAACGGGTGTGGAAAATGGCACGTTTAGGTCTGAAATAGGGTCAGGATTTGAAGACCCGGGCGGCACACCCGCAACGCGCTTAAAAAACAAAGGGAATGTATGTTGTTTTCCGTTGCCCTCGAGTTAAGCGATTATATTTGGCTGTCAGTATAAAAATCGGCAAATTCGCCAACACATTAGCCCCATGTAATTTGCATAAAAATCGCCAAAATCGCCAAATTCGCCAACACGTCAGGCCCATCTCTGTC